>JAYEVF010000032.1:600000-753951 GCA_036346355.1 Rhipidocladum racemiflorum | reverse complement strand
TGCTTGCTAAATGAGCCACGATTGCACATGAAGTCCATTCTCGTTGATTGACTTCAGCTTTCCATCCTATGGCCGTTTTCTTTGTGGAAAATCCTTGCACCATACACAAGACTTGCCGCGAGGAAATGTTCCACACCACTGAAAGATTCAAAACGCTGGCAACGAAATGCAGTTTCTGGGCATATATGAAGTTCATTCGGCATATATTTGGAAATAATGTTTTGTTTTTGCACCATTCTAGTACGCTGCGGTAGTTTTACATTACCATTAGGGACCTATTGTGCATACGATCGTTTTCCGTTCGTTTCTAATGCATCGAATGCTTGCTTATCAAACGTGGCTAGGGCGCATGTGTTTATTCGTGAGCTTGACACCGTAGATTCGGTTAGTGCATCGCTTTCATTCCGGACGCGCAGCGAAGTACCCCCTTTGTGGTCTGTCAGCGGGGAGGGATGTTTCTCAGACTCACTCTGACGCATTCAAAATGAATGCAGCACTGGTGCAGAAACGCACGCTCAACGATCGTAGTTAACCCAGCGCGTGTTTGGCACTCAATTGCTGCTGCGTATCGCGCCGATTTTTTCAGCTTAGGAACTCGCTGCTAAAGAATATTTCACTAGCGACTGGACGGATTCAAATGGCGCTCTAAATGAATGGTACCGGTGTGCTTGGAAATCTCGGGCTTCAGCTTCGTTTCACCGTTGCTTTCGCTTCGTGTCAGCAATGTTTCATTTTGCGCGCAATAGGTTGCAACGTGTAAGGGTGCTTTGCCATACATCGTTCACCTGCCAGTGCGTCATTTTTCGGCTGGGCATGGTGTTTGGGCAGGTTACAATGTGTCATTTCATGCATCATTTTCATTTCGAATGGCTTCGCCGCAGTACGCTGGGACGCTGGGCCGTGGAGGAATGTTTCAGACCTACCGAATGGATTCGATACAAAATGATGAAAGCTGACTAGCAAACATCATTCCGCAAGTTCTTTCGGGTGTCCGCACTTTCGGCCTTCTCTTTCGTGCGGCGTTCAGGTTTCTGCTTTGTATTCAGCTTTATTAACCGTGGGAACTCGGCTGTGGTGGGAACGTTTGACAATCGGACTTCTGACATATTCAAAATGTGATATTAGAATGAGTGGAAGCACATACGAATTCCACTCGGTGTGTTTCAGTGACTCGCTTCATCTCAGGCAACGCTTGAATCCAAGCACGCTTTGTTGTATTCGTCAGTGCATTTATCATGGAGAAATGTTTCACAACAACTGATGGACTCTAAATGCATGCTTAATGTGCTTGGGGCAAATATAAGGAGTTCATTCGGTATGATTGGAACTGTTTCGTTGCGGCAACCGCTTTGGTACGCGTAGTTTACAAAGATACATTCATTAGGGACCCATCGTGCTTGAATAGCCTTTACGCATCGACTCCTGATTTAATTACTCGGAAATGCTTCATTTGAAATGATAGCGGCATATATGAAGTCCATTCGGGAGTTTAATAATCAATTTTTCCTTTCGGTGCATCAAGTTTCCGTCCGATTTGCAGCCTGCAGAACATCTTGACAATTCGTCATGAGTGGATGTTTCCACACTCACTCTGACTTATTCAAAATTAGAATTGCAGAACTCCAGAGCAGCAAATGCATGGAAAGTCCACTCGCGCAGCTTGGCTCTACATTTTCCTTTCAGTGCATCGCTTTGACACGCACGCAGCTTGCAACATTCGCTGGCACCCATCGGCGGAGAAAATGTTTTGCACCGTAATCTGATGCAACATAAATGCATGCCCGAAATAGAGCTTGGGCACAGACATGAATCCTCTATTCACGGTGTGCCGCATAAGCTTTCTTTCTATTTCCTGCTTCCGGCACGAACGGATGACTTGAAATAGTACCATTTGTTTTGTTGGTTATTCAATGCACCGACACCCGATGAGCTCAAATTACTTGCTAAATATGAGCGCACGGCCGGTTATGAAGTCCATTCTCGGTTGATTGACACTCAGCTTCATCTTATGCGTCGTTTTCAGTGAAAATCTCAATTGCACCATGTCAAAGGTTGTATTTGTCGTCGCGAGGAATGGTTTCACACGACTTCTGAAAGATTCAAAACGCGTACTTAAATGTAAAGCTTTTGGGCATATATGCACAGTTCATTCTAAGCATATTTGGAACAATGTTTTGTTTAAATTGCACCATTCTAGTACGCGTGTAAAGTTTACATTACCATTAGGGACCCATTGTGCATGAATGTTTCGGTTCGAGCCTGACGACTAAATGCTTCATGAAACGGGCTAGGAGCACATGTGAAGCTCATTCGGGAGTTTGACACCGAGATTCGGTTGGTGCATCGCTTTCATTCCTGGACGCAAAGAAGTACCCCCTTTGGCCCGTCAGCGGAGGGATGTTTCGTGACTCACCGGATGTATTCAAAATGAATGCACTGTGTCTTTGAAGCGCCTGTGTTTAACATCGTAGAGTTAATTTCGCTGCGTGTTTGGCACTCAGTTCGTTTAGGTGCATCGCTTCGATTTTTTCAGACTTAGAACTCGTCGTTTGTGGAATATTTCACGGCCGACTGACGGATCGAAATGCATGCCTAAATGAATTGCAATCGGTGTGCTTGGCACCGACTTCATTTCGCTACGCTTATGCTGCGTTCGTGCAATGTTTCATTTTGGCGTGCCTAGGTTGCAACGTGTAAGGTGCTTGCCATAATGTTCAATTTAAGCGCGCCATTTTAGGCGTGCGTGGTGTTTGCCACAATGTGTTGGGCATATATGTAGTTCATTCGGCATATTTGGAACAATGTTTTGTTTTTTGCACCATTCTAGTACGCGTGTAGTTTACATTACCATTAGGGACCCGTTGTGCATGAATGTTCGATTCGAGCCGGACGTGCTCAAATGCTTACTTGAAACAGGCTAGTGGCGCGATGAAGCCCATTCGGGAGTTTGACACCGAGATTCGTTTGGTGCATCGCTTTCATTCGGATGCAGCAAGTACCCTTGTGGCCCGTCATGAGGGATGTTTCAGACTCACTCAGGACGTATTCAAAATGAATGCATAATGTGCTGAAACGCATGCGAACATCGTAGTTAATTCTCGCGTGTTTGGCACTCGTTTCGCTTTAGGGCATCGCCGACTTTTTTCAGCTTAGAACTCGTCGTTGTGGAATATTTCACGGCGACCTGACGGATTCAAATGCATGCCTAAATGAATTGCAATGGTGTGTTTGGCACCGGCTTCATTTCGTTCACCGTTGCTTTCGCGTCGCAATGTTTCATTTTGGCGTACTAGGTTGCAACGTGTAAGGTGCTTGCCATAATGTTCCATTTCGTAAGGCGTCATTTTCGGGCGTCGTGGTGTTTTGCCACAATGTGTCATTTCATGCATCATTTTCATTTCGATGGCTTTGCGCTGCGATTCATGGAATGGCGTCGTGGAGGAATGTTTGAGACCTACTGAATGGATTCGATACAAATGATGAAAAGCACTAGCAAACATCATAAGTTCTTTCGGGTGTCTGGCACTCGGCCCTCGCTTTCGTGCATCGGTTTCGTTTGTATTCAGCTTTTATTAACCGTGGGAACCCGTAAGTGGTGGAATGTTTGACACCGACCTAGGACATATTCAAAATGCATGCGAAATGAGTGGAAGCACATACGAATTCCACTCGGTGTGTTCGCACTTTCATCTCGTGCAACGCTGCACGGGCGACGCTTGTTGTATTCGTTCGTACTCATCAGCGGAGAAATGTTTCACAACAACTTCGGATGGACTCTAAAAATGCATGCCGGAATGTGCTCGGGCAAATATAAAGTTCATTCGGCATGATTGGAACAAGTTTCGCTTTCAGGCAATCGCTTTTGGTACGCTGGCGTGTAGTTTACATGCATCATTAGGGACCCATCGCGGCATGAATATTTCGTGATCGACTGGGACGTACTAAAATGCTTGTCGAAATGGGATAGGGCATATATGAAGTCCATTCGGGAGTTTGACACCAATTTTCCTTTCGTGCATCGTTTTCGTCCGATCAGCAGCTTACAGAACACCTGCACCCGTCGCGAGGGATGTTTCCACACTCACTCTGGACGTATTCAAATGAATGCGTAACAGAGTGTAGCAGCAATGCATGGAAAGTCCACTCGCAGTTTGGCCTACATTTTCCTTTCGTGGCATCGCTTTTGATACGCACGCAGCTTGCAAGCATTCGCTGGCACCTATCAGCGAGAAATGTTTTGCACCGACCGGATGCAACGTAAATGCATGCCGAAATGAGCTTGGACACACATGAACTCTATTCACGGTGTCGCCGCGAAGCTTTCTTTCCGTATTCGCTTAGCACGAACGTGACTTGTAGTACCATTTGTCGTGTTGGTTTCGCGACCGACACGGATGAGCCCAAATTGCTTGCTAAAATGAGCTACGGCAGACATGAAGTCCATTCTGGTTGATTGACTCTCGCCATCTTATGCGTCGTTTTCTTGTGAAAATCCTGCACCATACAAGGTACTCGTCGCGTGAGGAATGTTTCACACGACTTCGGAAAGATTCAAAACGCCGCGTACGAAATGTGCTTGGGCATATATGAAGTTCATTCGGCATATTTGGAACAATGTTTTGTTTGCACCATTCTAGTACGCTGCGGTAGTTTACATTACCATTAGGGACCCACAGTATGAATGTTTCTGGTTCGAGCCGGACGCATCAAATGCTTGGTTTGAAACGGGCTAGGGCGCATGTGAAGCCCATTCGGGAGTTTGACACCGAGATTCGCTTTGGTGCATCGCTTTCATTCGGACGCAGACAAGTACCCTTGTGGCCCGTCAGCGAGGGGATGTTTCGCACTCACTCGGACGTATTCAAATGAATGCGTAATTGTGTCGAAATGCACAAGCTTAACATCGTAAGTTAATTCTGCGTGTTTGGCACTTAGTTTCGTTTTCGTGCATCGCCGATTTTTTTCAGCTTAGGAACTCGTCTCAGAATATCCCGAGTATTTCTATACTCGAGCCATCAGACATTTGTACTCAAACGCCGCTCAATAATACACTTTGTGCTTGTGTATTTTCGTGTCTTGAGTGAACATACTTGCTTGGGATCAGAAAGAACCCTTCAACTTAAGTAATTTCGCTCATAAGTAAATTCAATTAGGTTGGGCAAGTGCCTGGGGACTCCTATTAACTTCCAAAATACTTTGGGACAATTAGTAATCAACCCCGAAGCGTTAGCGTCAAGGCCCAAGTTCAAAAGTTCTGGGATGTCCGGAGTATCCGATCCAACCTGAATGTCCGACAAAGTCCGGAGTGTCCGGATTGGGCTGGCCGAGCGCTTCCAACTCCGAGTGTCCGACCAATGTCCGGAGTGTCCGGGTTAGTGTTACCGAAGACCCAACCCGAGTCTCGGGTTGAGTCCGAGAGTCCGATATTAGGCGTGGGGTTTGTATAAAAGTCCCATTTCGTGGCTCCTTCCATTCTTTCTTCTTCTACTTTAGTTTCCCCACTTCCTTGGTGTTCTCTCCACCACCCTCGAGCTCCTTCTCAAATGAGCCACCTGGCCGGTGACTCCTCCCCGTGACTCCTCCATCTCGGTGTGTGCTCCTCCCAAGTCAGCTATTCCCATCCTCCACCCGGCGTTGCTCCTCCTCCATCTTCCTTGGAGGTAAGCTTTTCTCTTAGGGTTTGATTCGCGGGATTCTTGGGTTCTAGAGTCGCTCATGGTGGGATTAGGACTTAGGTTTGGATTTGGGAGGCTAGGGTTGAACTTGGATTCTAGGGTTTTGGGTGTAGTGGTTCTAGGGTTGAAAATGGGATTTGGATTAGTGAATGTGGTATGCTAGAGTGGTAGATCGGGTAGTAGTAATGTCGATTTAAGAAGTTGTTGGTGTGAGTTAGAGGTTTGGCGGGTTAAGCGGCGTTTTCTCGTAGAATCGGCTAGTTCGAACTCCTTCCGGTTCGCTAGGTGTACGAAAGTCGTAGATCGGGTCGCGTGAAGTTGTAGGAGTGGTAAGGTCTCCGCCTCCTCGCCGAAGTTGGACCAAATGCCCTAGGACCGAGTATCGGGCATATGGTCCGAGTGTCCGGATTGTCCGAGTATCCGACGAAACGGTCCGAGTGTCCGCCTATCCGACTGTCTGGATGCAAACCCGATTGTCCGGTTAGGGCCGTTTCGTCCGGGTCGTGTTGTGTTGTCCGAAAAGGCCGCTTTCTTCAGTGGTTTCTTGGTTGTACTTCATTCTTGTGTATTGCATGCACTTCATGGTGCATTTAAAACTTTCTTTGCTAAGTTGTATTTCTTCGCTGCTTTTGTTGCTTTGACCGATTAGAGGTTAGCGAAGTCGGGCTTAGCCTCGAACAACCCGAGCATCATCCCTGACATCACCAAGTGCAACAACAAGGCAAGCACCTCCTTTGACCATCTTGAAACCTATATTTCCACGATGTCTACTTTGATTTCTCAAACTATATGCATTGTTTATATTCGTAAATTGCTAGTTTGTGGGAATGGTAGATATACCCTCGATTTGGTGGTTTCCCTCAATTAATTCTCGAGATCATTGATAACCTTAGTAGGGTTAGACAATTTAATAAAATGTCACTTGGGTATAAGCGATTTAGTAATTGCATACGCTTAGACACTGCAATAGAGGTGAGCAAAGTCACCCTTACCAAATGCTCAAAATTATGATAAATGTAATTGGTTTTGGAAAAGTTTTGGAAATGTGAATCAGAAGGTATATTGATAAAAATGTGAAGTGTCTAGTTGGTAATTAGACTTGGCGGGAGGTATAATATGTGCTAGTTAAACATGGTGGTGATTGGTTGGCGAAGTTAAGTGGAGTTCCCCGCTTGAGTCACTAGGCAAAAATATAAGGACCGAACTTGTGACGGTTTTTGAATTGAACACTGTGGCAACCGCCGCAATGCTGGGATGGGGCAGCCTATTCTAGTACTTGAAGTGTGAGGGGATAGCCATGCCTGTTGGTAGGCCGAAGAGTGGACCTTTTCCCCGTGTTGAGCGGTCAAAGCGCGGTGTGTGTGTCCTCCACGACCCGCCGTATGCGCCACCGTGTGTGCGCTTGTACTTTTGCAGGGAACGAAGCCCGATTCCATGTTTGTTGATACAACGGTGTACGCCTTGCTATGGGGTAATGCCATGGCCAACAATTCAGCCGTCGTCACGATGAGTATTCCGTGGCCGCCTGAGTGGTGGTTGGCCTCTTATCGCCATAGTAGTGGATTTGTCGTCACCGGTGCTGGGGTGTGGCTATAACCTCAACGATGGGAAAGAATAGATCATTCTTGTATATCGGATACCTCGTAATATCGCTGCGGTAAATTCTGGATGACAGGGATGCAAGTCTGAGTTGTGTTTGGGTAAAGTGCGCAAACTCTGCAGAGTATCAAATAATTCTAATCGATTAGCCGTGCTTCACGGTTATGAGCAATCTTCTCTAATCATATCAAGTATAGAGATTTGGTTTGGTTTTGAAAATGAAAATCTATTTCGGAGTCGGTATAAAGTATGTGGTGGAATGGTACTTGATGGAATTGTGGATATGTGTATATGATTCTCGATGGGATTATGAGTATGTATGGATGTTTATTCGTATCGATTAAGCACCATGGATGGTGGCATTTGTGGAGCTCATTGTTACGCATATCGTAAATATGTTTTATTCAAACTGCTTTGTCTTTCAAATTAAGTATTACTTTTCGATGAACTATTTTAAATCCAAATTTTCGCAATTAACCCAGTGTAGAAGCTTTATCCTGTTGAATCAGCCTGCATTTATTTATATTTCCATACACTAAAGTCTTGGCGAGTACATACGTGTACTCACCGCTGTCGCTAACCCTTTTTCCCAGCAGAGGAAGGTAATGATGATGTTCCGGATGATGGCGAGCCCCTTTTCGCGAAAGTGTTGCGGCCGTAGTCCCTCCCTCCGCCAAGAGTCTTGTGGGGTCAAAGCCACCAAGGCTGGTTGTCTTTCTTTTGTTTCCGCTGCCGCTTACTTCTTTTGGTTTCTCGTAATACTCTTGTTCAAGGTTTACACCCAGCTATGTAATTACCTTAGTTTATCTTTTAGTGGCATTGATACTCGGGTTGTGGGTACGCGATATCGGAGCTACTTGATCCAGGGATCCTGGATCGGATCGCTGATGTGCACCGGGTCCGGTTAAGGGTTCGATCCCGCCGATCGAATTTTTAGGTTCAGATCTTCTGTCGAGGCTTCCTCGCTGTTATACGGTGCTATACGCTACAAGAGACTGACAAAAGACGGTATATAGGAAGAGGGTCCTCACAGCGTTGGTATCAGAGCCATTGACGTGGCAGAGGACTTAGTTAGCACGGACGTTAGACTTAGGGACAGATTTTTCTTTCTCAAAATTTATTTTTGAAGTACAAAACTCTATTTTCAAAGTGTAGAATGCTATTCTTGTCCATTCTATAGCTTTTCGCTTATCTACTTCTTCAAAATGAATCTGATCTTAATCCAAATTTCAAAAAATTTGTTTCCTTCTTCTATCTTGTTCAAAAGGATTAAGAGGAATGCGGTTTTAGCTAAGAATGGGTTAAGGATAGATGTTTGTGGTTGTAATTAGGGGTTATTTGTCGCTTCCACTGAGTTGGTTTTTGAATTGGTTCTTATGCTTCTTTGAATGAATGCTTGTAGTGTGTTTGTGTTTATGAGTGCATCCTTTGGGATCAATCATTACGCACTTGATTTGCACAGCTTAGTTGACTCAACTGCAGGCATTTCAGAATGCCTCCCGAAAAGAGAACAGTTCAGGCGCTCAAAGAAATTGATGATGCCGGGAGGCGTGGCAAAGGCGATGGGAGCGGGGCCCAACAGCGGGTCCCTACCGGTGGGTCACTGGGTTCGATCCTCGGCCATGCCCAGAGTGAGAGCTCCCTCCACCTCCTCCCTCGCTCCCGATATGGCTGCACTCATGTTGCAAGTGCAGACTCACCATGGAGTCGATGGTCCAGCTTGTCAGAGCGGCACAAATGGCAGCAGCCAGCAGCCTCGGTTGCTGCCTGAGTTCCAGCCGAACTCGACCGCCGAGCTTTTCTTCAGCTACGAGATCCGATGGAGGCGGAGGATTGGCTTGAGCGACATGGAGGGGAAGTTGGAGTTAGTCCGGTTGCACCGATGCGGAGAAGGTTCAAGACACCGCCTACTACCTCCAGGGACCGCAGCCGTGGTGGAGCGGCTTCAGGGCTGTTCGCCTGCAGATCAGTCACCACATGGGCAGAGTTCAAGACCCGCTTTCGCTCCTTCCATGTTCCAAAGGGCTTGATCGAGATCAAGAAGCGGGAGTTCTACGACCTTCGCCAGGAGTCTATGGCGTTGATGGACTACCTCCACCGCTTCAACCATTTGTCACGCTATGTTGCCGATGAGGTGACCACCGAGGCTAGGAGAGTGACATTGTTCAAGGAGCACCTCACCGAGGAGATCCGTTTCAGCTCGCCCGGTCATGACATTCCTAGCCTGCAGGTCTTGGTGGGCAAGGCCATTAGCATTGAGGATGGCGCCAAGGCGCTTATGGAGAGCCGCAAGCGCCAAGTGGGCAGCTCGGCCCACGGTGGGTCATGACCTTCCAGACCGCACCTTCACTCGGGCCTGGCTTCCACCTTGAGCGCCCGCCCGATTGAAGGTCTCTGTGGCTTACTCTCCTCGCCCCGCCTGCAGTTCTGTGCAGTCACCTAGCCGCCAAGACAGGCAGCTTGGGGTCCCGAAATCCATTTGGCCATATCACTTGCTTCTCTGCGGCGTAAGAGCCACTTAGGCGATGCTGTCGGCGAGCAGCAGCGGCGAATGACAGCTTTCAGGTGCACCGGCCCGCCCCCGTGGTCGATCCTGTGGGCGTGGAGAGTGAAGCAGACGCCTGCCTCCCGTGCAAGCTTCGGCCGGCCATGGCCGCTGAATGTAGCCACCGCAGAGGAGGCAAGCGGCGACTCCAGATGTGGTGTTGGGTACGTTATCTGCTCATTCCGCACTCCGCCTTAGTATTATTTGACTCGAGCGCCGCATTCCTTTATTTCTTCACGGTTTGTTGTTCAAAGATGAGGTCTGCTTTTTTGTACCTCGAGAAGTACTTGTTGATCCGTTCGCTGGATCCGCTTTTGACTCGCCGAGCTTGTGAGTCCAGGGGGTTAGAATTGAGATCAATGGGGTAGAATTTCGGGTGATCTTATCAACATTGAGACGCCAGGTCTTGATGTGATTCTGGGTATGGACTGGCAAGGTCCAAGCATCGAGGGCATATTGATTGTGCCAGAGATCCGCTTTCATTAGTCAACCCCGATGGCATTGTTACCTTTTCTTCGCTCAAAGAGCGGCAAAAGCAGCCTTTGCTCGGTGCTCTTCGCTCCGGGGACCAGTCAGTACCGGTGGTGTGTGAGTACCTGATGTGTTCCTCGATGAGCTGCCAGTGTTTGCCACCGATCGCGATTTGGAGTTCATCATCGATCTCTTACCTGGCACTTCTCCAATTTCTAAGCGTCCAGACAGGATGCCCGGCCGATGAGCTGATCGAGTTGAAGATTCAGCTCAAGGAGCGATTAGGAGAAGGGGTTCATTCGTCCCAGTTCTTCTCCCTGGGGCAGCCCAGTTCTGTTTGTGAAGAAGAAAGACGGCACTCTTCGCATGTGCGTTGATTACCGGTCGTTGAATGAGGTCACTGTCAAGAACAAGTATCCCCTCCCCCGGATCGACGATTTGTTTGACCACCAATTAGGCGAGCTCGAGTTTTCTCCAAAATAGACTTGAGATCCGGCTATTTTCAGCTCAAGATCCGTCCGGAGGATATCGTGGAAGACCGCATTCACCACTCGCACGATGCAGATGCAGTACACGCTTGTTTCATTCGGTCTCACTAACGCACCAGCCACCTTCATGAATCTGATGAACAAAGTCTTCATGGAGTTCCTTGATAGATTTGTGGTCGTGTTCATTGACGACATCCTCATATACTCTAAGGATGATGATGAGCACGTACTTCACTTACATATGGTGCTTAGCAAGCTTCGCGAGCATCAGTTGTATGCCAAGTTCAGTAAGTGCGAGTTCTGGCTCAAGCAAGTGGAGTTTCTGGGGCATGTCCTGTCAGAAGGTGGGGTAGCAGTTGATCCACGCAAGGTACAAGACGTACTCAATTGGGAGCAGCCCCGCAATGTCCCTGAGATTCGGAGTTTTCTCGGTCTTGCCGATACTATCGCCGGGTTTATCGAGAATTTCTCCAAAATTTCTAAACCATTGTCGCTTACTCAAGAAGGAGAAGAAATATGAGTGGTCACCTGGTTGTGAGTCCAGTTTTCAGAGTGAAGAATAGACTCACCATCGCACTGCTGTTGGTCCTTCCCGACATTCACAAGAACTTCGATGTCTATTGTGATGCATCCCGCCTTGGACTTGGTTGTGTGTTGATGCAGGAGGGCAAAGTGGTTGCTTATGCTTCTCGGCAGCTAAAGCCTCATGAAGCCAATTACCCGACGCATGATTTGGAGCTTGCGTACCGTTGTTCATGCTCTCAAGTTGTGGCGACATTATCTCATAGGAAACAGATGTGAGATCTACACCGACCACAAAAGCTTAAAGTACTTCTTTCGCAGCCAGATCTAAATTTGAGACAGTCGATGGCTAGAGCTGATCAAAGACTATGATCTGGGTATTCATTACCATCCTGGCAAGGCGAATGTGGTTGCAGATGCCCTCGCCGCAGCTGCACACGCTGAATGCCTTGGGTGTCATTGGCCGCCTCACCTGGTTGAAGAGTTTCGTAAGCTCAATCTAGAAGTGGTTGAGTATGGTTACGCTTTCGCTTTAGCCGTACAACCCACTCTAGAGTCTCAGATTCAGCAGCTCAACTACAAGATGATCTTGTGATTGAGATTAGACGCCAGCTTGACCGAAAATGGCGATCTCCAGGTTTTTCGTGAAGTCCAATGGGCTGATCTTGCATGGGCAGCAGGTGTATGTCCTCGATAATGTTGAGATCAAGGGGTTGGATCCTGTCGAAGCTCATGATACTCCTCTCTTCTCGCCCATCCTGGCGGCAAGACCAAGATGTACGAGACAGACCTTCGCAGTACTCTGGTGGCCGGTATGAAGAAGGAGATCGCGGCTCATGTGGCGACAGATGTGTGCTGCCGGCGTGTCAAGGCCGAACATCAAAGGCCAGCCGGATTACTTCAACCATTGCAGATCCCTCGAGTGGAAGTGGGAAGAGTTTGGTATGTATTTAATTACCGGTATACCAAGGTCCTCCACCGGTCACGACTCTATTTGGGTGATCATTGACCGCCTGACCAAGGTAGCTCATTTCATTCCAGTTCATACCACCTATTCTGGAGCCAAGCTAGCGGAACTCTATTTGCGTAATATTGTTCGGCTCCATGGAGTTCCAAAAGTCATAATCTCTGACCGTGGTTCGCAGTTCACCTCCAGATTTTGGGAGAGTTTGCAGTCCATTCTTGGCACTAAGCTATCCTTCAGTACAGCTTACCATCCCCAAACTGACGAACAGACGGAAAGGGCAAACCAAATCCTTGAAGACATGCTAAGGGCTTGTGTGCTGTGCTACAGCAAGTCGTGGGAGAAATGCTTGCCATTTGTCGAGTTCTCCTACAACAACGCAGTCATCAAGTCGATTTTCGATGTCGCCGAGGCTCTTATGGCAAGAAGTGCAGAACACCACTGCTTTTGGTCCGAGGTTAGTGAGAGGCAATTCTTCTGCCAGCCATGATTGAAGAGGCTGAAAGGCAAGTTAGCTTGATTCGAGACCGCTGAGAGAAGCCTCACCTCGTCAGAAGAGCTATGCTGATCGCCGTCGCCGCGAAGTTGAGTTTTGAGGTGGGTGACTTTGTTTATCTCAAGGTCTCACCACTCCGCGGTACTCGCAGATTTCAAGTCCGCTGAAGCTAGCCCCGCTGATACATCGGTCCGCTCCGATTTTTGAGAAGGTTGGTGTTGTGGCTTATCGGCTTGAGCTACCGCCACATCTTTCGGACATTCACGATGTGTTCCACGTGTCCCAATTGAAGAAGAGTCTTCGGTTCCATCGGAAGTTACCCAATTGGACCATCTTGATTTGGTACCTGATCTTTCGTATCGAGAGTATCCAAATCCAGATTCTCGAGACAAATTGAGCGCCACACTCGCAATCAGTTATCAAGATGCTCAAGGTCCAAAGTGGAGCAACCATTCAGAAGATGAAGCCACGTGGGAGCGTGAAGACCATATTCAGTGCAGAATACCCGAATTTCTTCGAGAGAATTAGCAATCTCGAGTGACTAGATTTTTGTAAGGGGGTAGATCGTAATATCCCGAGTATTTCTATACTCGAGCCACTGTACATTTGTACTCAAACGCTGTTCAATAATACACTTTGTGCTTGTGTATTTTCGTGTCTTGAGTGAACATACTTGCTTGGGGATCGAAAGAACCCTTCAACTTAAGTAATTTCGCTCATAAGTAAATTCGAATTAGGTTGGGCAAGTGCCTGTGACCCTATTAACTTCCAAAATACTTTGGGACAATTAGTAATCAACCACTGGAAGCGTTAGCCGTCAAGGCCCAAGTTCAAAAGTTCGGGATGTCCGAGTATCCGATCCAACTCCGGAATGTCCGGACAAAGTCCGGAGTGTCCGGATTGGGCTGGCCGAAGCGCTTCCAACCTGGAGTGTCCGACCAATGTCCGAGTGTCCGGTTAGTGTTATCGAAAGACCCCAACCCGAGTCTCGGGTTGAGTCCGAGAGTCCGTATTGGCGTGGGGTTTTGTATAAAAGTCCCATTTCGTGGCTCCTTCCATTCTTTCTTCTTCTACTTTGGTTTCCCACTTCCTTGGTGTTCTCTCCACCACCCCGAGCTCCTCTCCAGAGCCACCGGCCGGTGACCCTCCCTGACTCCTCCATCTCGGTGTGCTCCTCCCCAAGCCGTCATTCCCCATCCTCCACCCGGCGTTGCTCCTCCTCCATCTTCCTTGGAGGTAAGCTTTTCTCTTAGGGTTTGATTCGCGGGATTCTTGGGTTCTAGAGTCGTTCATGGTGGGATTAGGACGTATGTTTGGATTTGGGGGGCTAGGGTTGAACTTGGATTCTAGGGTTTTGGGTGTAGTGGTTCTAGGGTTGAAAATGGGATTTGGATTAGTGAATGTGGTATGCTAGAGTGGTAGATCGGGTAGTAGTAATGTCGATTTAAGAAGTTGTTGGTGTGAGTTAGAGGTTTGGCGGGTTAGCGACGTTTCTCGTAGAATCGGCTAGTTCGAACTCCTTCCGTTCGCTTAGGTGTACAAAGTAAGTAGATCGGGTCGCGTGAAGTTGTAGGGAGTGGTAAGGTCTCCGTCTCCTCGTCGAGTTGGACCAAATGCCCTAGGACCGGAGTATCCGGGCATATGGTCCGGAGTGTCCAGATTGTCCGAGTATCCGGACGAAACGGTCCGGAGTGTCCGCCTATCCGACTGTCCGGATGCAAAACCCGACTGTCCCGGGTTAGGCCGTTTCGTCCGGGTGTTGTGTTGTCCGGAAAGCGCTGCTTTCTTCAGGGTTTCTTGGTTGTACTTCATTCTTGTGTATTGCATGCACTTCATGGTGCATTTAAAACTTTCTTTTGCTAAGTTGTATTTCTTTCTGTCGCTTTTGTTGCTTTGACCGATTAGAGGTTAGCGAGTCGGGCTTAGCCTCGAACAACCCGAGCATCATCCTGACATCACCAAGTGCAACAACAAGGCAAGCACCTCCTTTGACCATCTTGAAACCTATATTTCACGATGTCTACTTTGATTTCTCAAACTATATGCATTGTTTATATTCAAAGAAATTGCTAGTTTGTGGGAATGGTAGATATACTCCTGATTTGGTGGTTTCCCTCAATTAATTCCCTGAGATCATTGATAACCTTAGTAGGGTTAGACAATTTAATAAAATGTCACTTGGGTATAAACGATTTAGTAATTGCATACGCTAGACACCGCAATAGAGGTGAGCAAAGTCAGTCCTTACCAAATGCTCAAAATTATGATAAATGTAATTGGTTTTGGAAAAGTTTTGGAAATGTGAATCGTAAAGGTATATTGATAAAAATGTGAAGTGTCTAGTTGGTAATTAGACTTGGCGGGAGGTATAATATGTGCTAGTTAAACATGGTGGTGATTGGTTGGCGAGTTAAGTGGAGTTCCCGCTTGAGTCACTAGGCAAAAATATAAGGACCGAACTTGTGACGGTTTTTGAATTGAACACCGTGCAACCTTAGCGCACAATGCTGGGATGGGGCAGCCTATTCTAGTACTTGAAGTGTGAGGGGATAGCCATGCTCATTGGTAGGTAGAAGAGTGGACCTTTTCCTGTGTTGAGCGGTCAGCGCGGTGTGTGTGTCCTCACGACCCGCCCGTATGCGCCTTCGTGTGTGCGCTTTGTACTTTTGCAAGCAGGGAATCGCTCCAGATTCATGTTTGTTGATACAACGGTGTACGCCTTGCTATGGGGTAATGCCGCTGCCAACACCCGTGCCAAGCCACGATGAGTATTCGTGGGTCGCCGAGTGGTGGTTGGCCTCTTATCGCCATAGTAGTGGATTTGTCGCCACCGGTCTTTGGGGTGTGGCTATAACCTCAACGATGGGAAAGAATAGATCATTCTTGTATATCGGATACCTCGTGGTATCGCGTGTACCCCGGATGACAGGGATGCAAGTCTGAGTTGTGTTTGGGTAAAGTGCGCAAACTCGCAGAGTATCAAATAATTCTAATCGATTAGCCGTGCTCACTGCTATGAGCAATCTTCTCTAATCATATCAAGTATAGAGATTTGGTTTGGTTTTGAAAATGAAAATCTATTTCGAGTCGGTATAAAGTATGTGGTGGAATGGTACTTGATGGAATTGTGGATATGTGTATATGATTCGATGGGATTATGAGTATGTATGGATGTCGATTCGTATCCCCATGCCTAAGTACCATGGATGGTGGCAAACGTGGAGCTCGGCTTGTTACGATAATCGTAAATATGTTTTATACAAACTGCTGTCTTTCAAATTAAGTATTACTTTTCGATGACATATTTTAAATACAGAATTCTGCAATTAAAAAAGTGTAGAATCATTATAATGTTGAATAAGCCTTCATTTATATATATTTAAATACACTAAAGTCTTGAGAGTACATACTTGTACTCACCTGCTGTCGCTAACCCTTTTCCACAGAGGAAGTTAATGATGATGTCCCGGATGATGGCGAGCCCCTTTTCTGTGAGTGTTGCGGCTTCGTAGTCCCTCCCTCCAGTCAGTAGCCTGTGGGGTGGTCAGGCCAGCTGCGCTGGTTGTCTTTCTTTTGTTTCCGCTGTCGCTTTACTTCTTTTGGTTTCTGTAATACTCTTGTTCAAGGTTTACACCCAGTTATGTAATTACCTTAGTTTATCTTTTCGTGCATTGATACTCGGGTTGTGGGTACGCGATACTGGGCTACTGATCCAGGGATCCAAAGATCGGCGCGCATCTGCACCGGGTCCGGTTAAGGGTTCGATCCCGTCGATCGAATTTTTAGGTTCAGATCTTCGGTGTCGAGGCTTCCTGTTGCTATACGGTGCTATACGCTACGATGAGAGCGTCTGATGCGGTATAGGAAGAGGGTCCTCACAAAGGTCGTTGTGGAATATTTCACGCGACTCGGACGGATTCAAATGCATGCCTAAATGAATTGCAATCGGTGTGCTTGGCACCCGGCTTCATTTCGCTCGCTGCTTTCGCTTTGCGGCCGCAATGTTTCATTTTGGCATGCTAGGTTGGAACGTGTAAGGTGCTTGCCATAATGTTCAATTTTGTGCGTCATTTTCGGCGTGCGTGGTATTTGCCACAATGTGTTGGGCATATATGAAGTTCATTCGGCATATTTGGAACAATGTTTTGTTTTTTGCACCATTCTAGTACGCGTGTAGTTTACATTACCATTAGGGACCCGTTGTGCATGAATGTTCGGTTCGAGCCGGACGTACTCGAAATGCTTGCTGAAACGGGCTAGGGCGCATGTGAAGCCCATTCGGGGAGTTTGACACCGAGATTCGTTTGGTGCATCGTTTTCATTCGGACGCAGCAAGTACCCCTTGTGGCCCGTCATGAGGGATGTTTCGCACTCACTCGGACGTATTCAAAATGAATGCAGAATTGTGCTGAAACGCACGTTTAACATCGTGAAGTTAATTCTGCGTGTTTGGCACTCAGTTTCGCTTTCGTGCATCGCTTTCGATTTTTTCAGCTTAGGAACTCGTCGTTGTGGAATATTTCACGGCGACTGACGGATTCAAATGCATGCCTAAATGAATTGCAATCGGTGTGTTTGGCACCCGCTTCATTTCGCTTCACCGTTGCTTTCGTGCCGCAATGTTTCATTTTGGCGTGCTAGGTTGCAACGTGTAAGGTGCTTGCCATAATGTTCCATTTCGTGCGTCATTTTCGCGGCGTGGTGTTTGCCACAATGTGTCATTTCATGCATCATTTTCATTTCAATGGCTTCCGCTGCAGTTCGCTGGGACGCGTCGTGGAGGAATGTTTCAGACCTACTCGAATGGATTCGATACAAATGATGAAAAGCACTAGCAAACATCATAAGTTCTTTCGGGGTGTCTGGCACTCGGTTTTGTTTCGTGCATCGGTTTTGTTTGTATTCAGCTTTATTAACCGTGGGAACCCGTCGTGGTGGAACGTTTGACACCGACTCGGACATATTCAAAATGCATGCCGAAATGAGTGGAAGCACATACGAATTCCACTCGGTGTGTTTCGCACTCAGTTTCATCTCGTGCAACGTTTTCGAACGGGCGACGCTTGTTGTATTCGTTCGTACTCATCGCGGAGAAATGTTTCACAACAACTCGGATGGACTCGAAATGCATGCCGGAATGTCCTTGGGCAAATATAAAGTTCATTCGGCATGATTGGAATGAAGTTTCGTTTCGTGCACCGTTTTGGTACGCGTGTAGTTTACAGTACCATTAGGGACCCATCGTGCATGAATATTTCGCATCGACTCGACGCATCAAATGCTTGTCGAAATGGGATAGGGCATATATGAAGTCCATTCGGGAGTTTGACACCAATTTTCCTTTCGTGCATCAAGCTTCCGTCCGGACGCAGCTTGCAGAACACCTTGCGAATTCGTCGCGAGGGATGTTTCCACACTCACTCGGACGTATTCGAAATGAATGCAGAACTGTAGCAGCAATGCATGGAAAGTCCACTCGCGAGTTTGGCCTACATTTTCCTTTCGTGCATCGCTTTGATACGCGACGCAGCTTGCAGTACCCGTTGGCACCTATCGCGGAGAAATGTTTTGCACCGACCCGGATGCAACAGAAATGCATGCCGAAATGAGCTTGGGCACACATGAACTCTATTCACGGTGTCTGCCGCAAGCTTTCTTTTCGTACTCGTTCTGGCACGAACGTGACTTGTAGTACCATTTGTCGTGTTGGTTTCGCACCGACACGGATGAGCCCAAATTGCTTGCTAAAATGAGCTACGGCAGACATGAAGTCCATTCTGGTTGATTGAAACTCAGCTTCATCTTATGCGTCGTTTTCTTGTGAAAATCCTTGCACCATACAGTACTCGTCGCGGAGGAATGTTTCACACGACACGGAAAGATTCAAAACGCGTGCCGAAATGTGCTTGGGCATATATGAAGTACATTCGGCATATTTGGAACAATGTTTTGTTTACATTACCATTAGGGACCCATTGTGCATGAATGTTTCGGTTCGAGCCGGACGTACTCGAAATGCTTGCTGAAACGGGCTAGGGCGCATGTGAAGCCCATTCGGGGAGTTTGACACCGAGATTCGTTTGGTGCATCGTTTTCATTCGGACGCAGCAAGTGCCCCTTGTGGCCCGTCATGAGGGATGTTTCGCACTCACTCGGACGTATTCAAAATGAATGCAGAATTGTGCTGAAACGCACGTTTAACATCGTAAGTTAATTCTGCGTGTTTGGCACTCAGTTTCGCTTTCGTGCATCGCTTCGATTTTTTCAGCTTAGGAACTCGTCGTTGTGGAATATTTCACGGCGACTGGACGGATTCAAATGCATGCCTAAATGAATTGCAATCGGTGTGTTTGGCACCCGCTTCATTTCGCTCACCGTTTTCGCTTTCGTGCCGCAATGTTTCATTTTGGCGTGCTAGGTTGCAACGTGTAAGGTGCTTGCCATAATGTTCCATTTCGTGCATCATTTTCGGCGGCGTGGTGTTTGCCACAATGTGTCATTTCATGCATCATTTTCATTTCAATGGCTTCCGCTGCAGTGCCCGCTGGGACGCTGGCCGTGGAGGAATGTTTCAGACCTACTCGAATGGATTCGATACAAATGATGAAAAGCACTAGCAAACATCATAAGTTCTTTCGGGTGTCTGGCACTCGGTTCTGTTTCGTGCATCGGTTTCGCTTTGTATTCAGCTTTTATTAACCGTGGGAACCCGTCGTGGTGGAACGCTTGACACCGACTCGGACATATTCAAAATGCATGCCGAAATGAGTGGAAGCACATACGAATTCCACTCGGTGTGTTTCGTGACTCAGTTTCATCTCGCAACGCTTTCGAACGGCGACGCTTGTTGTATTCGTCAGACTCATCGCGGAGAAATGTTTCACAACAACTCGGATGGACTCAAATGCATGCCGGAATGTGCTTGGGCAAATATAAAGTTCATTCGGCATGATTGGAACGAAGTTTCGCTTTCAGGCACCGCTTTGGTACGCTGCGTGTAGTTTACAGTACCATTAGGGACCCATCGTGGCATGAATATTTCGTGATCGACTCGGACGCATCAAATGCTTGTCGAAATGGGATAGGGCATATATGAAGTCCATTCGGGAGTTTGACACCAATTTTCCTTTCGTGCATCAAGTTTCCGTCCGGACGCAGCTTGCAGAACACCTTGCGACCGTCATGAGGGATGTTTCCACACTCACTCGGACGATTCGAAATGAATGCAGAACTGTAGCAGCAATGCATGGAAAGTCCACTCGCGCAGTTTGGCCTACATTTTCCTTTCGTGCATCGCTTTGATACGCGACGCAGCTTGCAGTACCCGTTGGCACCTATCGCGAGAAATGTTTTGCACCGACCCGGATGCAACAGAAATGCATGCCGAAATGAGCTTGGGCACACATGAACTCTATTCACGGTGTCTGCCGCAAGCTTTCTTTTCGTACTCGTTCTGGCACGAACGTGACTTGTAGTACCATTTGTCGTGTTGGTTTCGCACCGACACGGATGAGCCCAAATTGCTTGCTAAAATGAGCTACGGCAGACATGAAGTCCATTCTGGTTGATTGAAACTCAGCTTCATCTTATGCGTCGTTTTCTTGTGAAAATCCTTGCACCATACAGTACTCGTCGCGGAGGAATGTTTCACACGACTCGGAAAGATTCAAAACGCGTGCCGAAATGTGCTTGGGCATATATGAAGTTCATTCGGCATATTTGGAACAATGTTTTGTTTTTTGCACCATTCTAGTACGCGTGTAGTTTACATTACCATTAGGGACCCATTGTGCATGAATGTTTCGGTTCGAGCCGGACGTACTCGAAATGCTTGCTGAAACGGGCTAGGGCGCATGTGAAGCCCATTCGGGGAGTTTGACACCGAGATTCGTTTCGTGCATCGTTTTCATTCGGACGCAGCAAGTGCCCCTTGTGGCCCGTCGCGGAGGGATGTTTCGCACTCACTCGGACGTATTCAAAATGAATGCATAATTGTGCTGAAACGCACAAGCGAACATCGTAAGTTAATTCTGCGTGTTTGGCACTCAGTTTCGTTTCGTGCATCGCTTTCGATTTTTTCAGCTTAGGAACTCGTCGTTGTGGAATATTTCACGGCGACTCGGACGGATTCGAAATGCATGCCTAAATGAATTGCAATCGTGTGTTTGGCACCCGGCTTCATTTCGTTCACCGTTTTCGTTTCGTGCCGCAATGTTTCATTTTGGCGTGCTAGGTTGCAACGTGTAAGGTGCTTGCCATAATGTTCCATTTCGTGCATCATTTTCGGCGTGCGTGGTGTTTGCCACAATGTGTCATTTCATGCATCATTTTCATTTCGAATGGCTTCCGCTGCAGTGCCCGTTGGGACGCGTCGTGGAGGAATGTTTCAGACCTACTCGAATGGATTCGATACAAATGATGAAAAGCACTAGCAAACATCATAAGTTCTTTCGGGGTGTCTGGCACTCGGTTCTGTTTCGTGCATCGGTTTCGTTTGTATTCATCTTTTATTAACCGTGGGAACCCGTCGTGGTGGAACGTTTGACACCGACTCGGACATATTCAAAATGCATGCCGAAATGAGTGGAAGCACATACGAATTCCACTCGGTGTGTTTCGCACTCAGTTTCATCTCGTGCAACGTTTTCGAACGGGCGACGCTTGTTGTATTCGTCAGACTCATCGCGGAGAAATGTTTCACAACAACTCGGATGGACTCGAAATGCATGCCGGAATGTGCTTGGGCAAATATAAAGTTCATTCGGCATGATTGGAACGAAGTTTCGTTTCGTGCACCGTTTTGGTACGCTGTAGTTTACAGTACCATTAGGGACCCATCGTGCATGAATATTTCGTGATCGACCGACGCATCAAATGCTTGTCGAAATGGGATAGGGCATATATGAAGTCCATTCGGGGAGTTTGACACCAATTTTCCTTTCGTGCATCGTTTCCGTCCGGACGCAGCTTGCAGAACACCTTGCGACCCGTCGCGGAGGGATGTTTCCACACTCACTCGGACGTATTCGAAATGAATGCAGAACTGTAGCAGCAATGCATGGAAAGTCCACTCGCGCAGTTTGGCCTACATTTTCCTTTCGTGCATCGTTTTGATACGCACGCAGCTTGCAGTACCCGTTGGCACCTATCGCGGAGAAATGTTTTGCACCGACCCGGATGCAACAGAAATGCATGCCGAAATGAGCTTGGGCACACATGAACTCTATTCACGGTGTCTGCCGCAAGCTTTCTTTTCGTACTCGTTCTGGCACGAACGTGACTTGTAGTACCATTTGTCGTGTTGGTTTCGCACCGACACGGATGAGCCCAAATTGCTTGCTAAAATGAGCTACGGCAGACATGAAGTCCATTCTGGTTGATTGACTCTCAGCTTCATCTTATGCGTCGTTTTCTTGTGAAAATCCTTGCACCATACAGTACTCGTCGCGGAGGAATGTTTCACACGACTCGGAAAGATTCAAAACGCGTGCCGAAATGTGCTTGGGCATATATGAAGTTCATTCGGCATATTTGGAACAATGTTTTGTTTTTTGCACCATTCTAGTACGCGTGTAGTTTACATTACCATTAGGGACCCATTGTGCATGAATGTTTTCGAGCCGGACGTACTCGAAATGCTTGCTGAAACGGGCTAGGGCGCATGTGAAGCCCATTCGGGGAGTTTGACACCGAGATTCGTTTCGTGCATCGTTTTCATTCGGACGCAGCAAGTGCCCCTTGTGGCCCGTCGCGGAGGGATGTTTCGCACTCACTCGGACGTATTCAAAATGAATGCATAATTGTGCTGAAACGCACGTTTAACATCGTAAGTTAATTCTGGCGTGTTTGGCACTCAGTTTCGCTTTCGTGCATCGCTTTCGATTTTTTTCAGCTTAGGAACTCGTCGTTGTGGAATATTTCACGGCGACTCGACGGATTCAAATGCATGCCTAAATGAATTGCAATCGGTGTGTTTGGCACCGGCTTCATTTCGTTCACCGTTTTCGCTGCGGCCGCAATGTTTCATTTTGGCGTGCATAGGTTGCAACGTGTAAGGTGCTTGCCATAATGTTCCATTTCGTGCATCATTTTCGGGCGGCGTGGTGTTTGCCACAATGTGTCATTTCATGCATCATTTTCATTTCAATGGCTTCCGCTGCAGTTCGCTGGGACGCGTCGTGGAGGAATGTTTCAGACCTACTCGAATGGATTCGATACAAATGATTAAAAGAACTACCAAACATCATAAGTTCTTTCGGGGTGTCTGGCACTCGGTTCTGTTTCGTGCATCGGTTTCGTTTGTATTCAGCTTTTATTAACCGTGGGAACCCGTCGTGGTGGAACATTTGGCACCGACTCGGACATATTCAAAATGCATGCCGAAATGAGTGGAAGCACATATGAATTCCACTCGATGTGTTTCGCACTCAGTTTCATCTCGTGCAACGTTTTCGAACGGGCGATGCTTGTTGTATTCGTTCATACTCATCACGGAGAAATGTTTCACAACAACTCGGATGGACTCGAAATGCACACCGGAATATGCTTGGGCAAATATAAAGTTCATTCGGCATGATTGGAAAGAAGTTTCGTTTCGTGCACCGTTTTGGTACGCGTGTAGTTTACAGTACCATTAGGGACCCATCGTGCATAAATATTTCGCATCGACTCGGACGTACTCGAAATGCTTGTCGAAATGGGATAGGGCATATATGAAGTCCATTCGGGGAGTTTGACACCAATTTTCCTTTCGTGCATCGTTTCCGTCCGGACGCAGCTTGCAGAACACCTTGCGACCCGTCGCGGAGGGATGTTTCCACACTCACTCGGACGTATTCGAAATGAATGCAGAACTGTAGCAGCAATGCATGGAAAGTCCACTCGCGCAGTTTCGCCTACATTTCCCTTTCGTGCATCGTTTTGATACGCACGCAGCTTGCATACCCGTTGGCACCTATCGCGGAGAAATGTTTTGCACCGACCCGGATGCAACAGAAATGCATGCCGAAATGAGCTTGGGCACACATGAACTCTATTCACGGTGTCTGCCGCAAGCTTTCTTTTCGTACTTGTTCTGGCACGAACGAGACTTGTAGTACCATTTGTCGTGTTGGTTTCGCACCGACACGGATGAGCCCAAATTGCTTGCTAAAATGAGCTACGGCAGACATGAAGTCCATTCTGGTTGATTGACTCTCAGCTTCATCTTATGCGTCGTTTTCTTGTGAAAATCCTTGCACCATACAGTACTCGTCGCGGAGGAATGTTTCACACGACTCGGAAAGATTCAAAACGCGCGTGCGAAATGTGCTTGGGCATATATGAAGTTCATTCGGCATATTTGGAACAATGTTTTGTTTTTGCACCATTCTAGTACGCTGCGTGTAGTTTACATTACCATTAGGGACCCATTGTGCATGAATGTTTCGGTTCGAGCCGGACGCATCAAATGCTTGCTGAAACGGGCTAGGGCGCATGTGAAGCCCATTCGGGAGTTTGACACCGAGATTCGCTTGGTGCATCGCTTTCATTCGGACGCAGCAAGTGCCCCTTGTGGCCCGTCATGAGGGATGTTTCGCACTCACTCGGACGTATTCAAAATGAATGCATAATTGTGCTGAAACGCACGTTTAACATCGTAAGTTAATTCTGCGTGTTTGGCACTCAGTTTCGCTTTCGTGCATCGCTTTGATTTTTTCAGCTTAGGAACTCGTCGTTGTGGAATATTTCACGGCGACTGACGGATTCGAAATGCATGCCTAAATGAATTGCAATCGGTGTGTTTGGCACCCGGCTTCATTTCGCTCACCGTTGCTTTCGTGTCGCAATGTTTCATTTTGGCGCATAGGTTGCAACGTGTAAGGTGCTTGCCATAATGTTCCATTTCGTGCATCATTTTCGGCGTATGTGGTGTTTGCCACAATGTGTCATTTCATGCATCATTTTCATTTCAATGGCTTCCGCTGCAGTGCCCGCTGGGACGCTGGCCGTGGAGGAATGTTTCAGACCTACTCGAATGGATTCGATACAAATGATGAAAAGCACTAGCAAACATCATAAGTTCTTTCGGGTGTCTGGCACTCGGTTCTGTTTCTGCATCGGTTTCGCTTTGTATTCAGCTTTTATTAACCGTGGGAACCCGTCGTGGTGGAACGCTTGACACCGACTTCGGACATATTCAAAATGCATGCCGAAATGAGTGGAAGCACATACGAATTCCACTCGGTGTTTCGCACTCAGTTTCATCTCGTGCAACGTTCGAACGGGCGACGCTTGTTGTATTCGCTCAGACTCATCGCGGAGAAATGTTTCACAACAACTCGGATGGACTCAAATGCATGCCGGAATGTGCTTGGGCAAATATAAAGTTCATTCGGCATGATTGGAACGAAGTTTCGTTTTCGGCACCGCTTTGGTACGCGTGTAGTTTACAGTACCATTAGGGACCCATCGTGCATGAATATTTCGCATCGACTCGGACGCACTCAAATGCTTGTCGAAATGGGATAGGGCATATATGAAGTCCATTCGGGAGTTTGACACCAATTTTCCTTTCGTGCATCGCTTCCGTCCGGACGCAGCTTGCAGAACACCTTATAATTCGTCGCGAGGGATGTTTCCACACTCACTCGGACGTATTCGAAATGAATGCAGAACTGTAGCAGGAATGCATGGAAAGTCCACTCGCGCAGTTTGGCCTACATTTTCCTTTCGTGCATCGCTTTGAGACGCACGCAGCTTGCAGTACCCGTTGGCACCTATCGCGAGAAATGTTTTGCACCGACCCGGATGCAACAGAAATGCATGCCGAAATGAGCTTGGGCACACATGAACTCTATTCACGGTGTCTGCCGCAAGCTTTCTTTTCGTACTCGTTCTGGCACGAACGTGACTTGTAGTACCATTTGTCGTGTTGGTTTCGCACCGACACGGATGAGCCCAAATTGCTTGCTAAAATGAGCTACGGCAGACATGAAGTCCATTCTGGTTGATTGAAACTCAGCTTCATCTTATGCGTCGTTTTCTTGTGAAAATCCTTGCACCATACAGTACTCGTCGCGGAGGAATGTTTCACACGACTCGGAAAGATTCAAAACGCGTGCCGAAATGTGCTTGGGCATATATGAAGTTCATTCGGCATATTTGGAACAATGTTTTGTTTTTTGCACCATTCTAGTACGCGTGTAGTTTACATTACCATTAGGGACCCATTGTGCATGAATGTTTCGGTTCGAGCCGGACATACTCGAAATGCTTGCTGAAACGGGCTAGGGCGCATGTGAAGCCCATTCGTGGAGTTTGACACCGAGTTTCGTTTCGTGCATCGTTTTCATTCGGACGCAGCAAGTGCCCATTGTGGCCCGTCGCGGAGGGATATTTCGCACTCACTCGGACGTATTCAAAATGAATGCAGAATTGTGCTGAAACGCACAAGCGAACATCGTAAGTTAATTCTGCGTGTTTGGCACTCAGTTTCGTTTCGTGCATCGCTTTCGATTTTTTCAGCATAGGAACTCGTCGTTGTGAAATATTTCACGGCGACTCGGACGGATTCGAAATGCATGCCTAAATGAATTGCAATCGGTGTGTTTGGCACCCGGCTTCATTTCGTTCACCGTTTTTCGTGCCACAATGTTTCATTTTGGCGCATAGGTTGCAACGTGTAAGGTGCTTGCCATAATGTTCCATTTCGTGCATCATTTTCGGGCGCGGCGTGGTGTTTGCCACAATGTGTCATTTCATGCATCATTTTCATTTCAATGGCTTCCGCTGCAGTGTTCGCTGGGACGCTGGCCGTGGAGGAATGTTTCAGACCTACTCGAATGGATTCGATACAAATGATGAAAAGCACTAGCAAACATCATAAGTTCTTTCGGGTGTCCGGCACTCGGTTCTGTTTCGTGCATCGGTTTCGCTTTGTATTCAGCTTTTATTAACCGTGGGAACCCGTCGTGGTGGAACGCTTGACACCGACTCGGACATATTCAAAATGCATGCCGAAATGAGTGGAAGCACATACGAATTCCACTCGGTGTGTTTCGCACTCAGTTTCATCTCGCAACGTTTTCGAATCGGCGACGCTTTGTTGTATTCGTCAGACTCATCGCGAGAAATGTTTCACAACAACTCGGATGGACTCAAATGCATGCCGGAATGTGCTTGGGCAAATATAAAGTTCATTCGGCATGATTGGAACGAAGTTTCGTTTCGTGCACCGCTTTGGTACGCTGCGGTAGTTTACAGTACCATTAGGGACCCATCGTGCATGAATATTTCGCATCGACTCGACGCATCAAATGCTTGTCGAAATGGGATAGGGCATATATGAAGTCCATTCGGGAGTTTGACACCAATTTTCCTTTCGTGCATCAAGCTTCCGTCCGGACGCAGCTTGCAGAACACCTTGCGACCGTCGCGAGGGATGTTTCCACACTCACTCGGACGTATTCGAAATGAATGCAGAACTGTAGCAGCAATGCATGGAAAGTCCACTCGCGCAGTTTGGCCTACATTTTCCTTTCGTGCATCGCTTTGAGACGCACGCAGCTTGCAGTACCCGTTGGCACCTATCGCGAGAAATGTTTTGCACCGACCGGATGCAACAGAAATGCATGCCGAAATGAGCTTGGGCACACATGAACTCTATTCACGGTGTCTGCCGCAAGCTTTCTTTTCAGACTGCTCTGGCACGAACGTGACTTGTAGTACCATTTGTCGTGGTTGGTTTCGCACCGACACGGATGAGCCCAAATTGCTTGCTAAAATGAGCTACGGCAGACATGAAGTCCATTCTGGTTGATTGACACTCAGCTTCATCTGATGCGTCCTTTTCTTGTGAAAATCCTTGCACCATACAGTACTCGTCGCGGAGGAATGTTTCACACGACTCGAAAAGATTCAAAACGCTGCGCTTAAATGTGCTTGGGCATATATGAAGTTCATTCGGCATATTTGGAACAATGTTTTGTTTTTTGCACCATTCTAGTACGCTGTAGTTTACATTACCATTAGGGACCCATTGTGCATGAATGTTTCGTTCGAGCCGGACGACTCAAATGCTTGCTGAAACGGGCTAGGGCGCATGTGAAGCCCATTCGGGAGTTTGACACCGAGATTCGCTTGGTGCATCGCTTTCATTCGGACGCAGCAAGTACCCCTTGTGGCCCGTCGCGAGGGATGTTTCGCACTCACTCGGACGTATTCAAAATGAATGCATAATTGTGCTGAAACGCACGTTTAACATCGTAAGTTAATTCTGCGTGTTTGGCACTCAGTTTCGTTTCGTGCATCGCCGATTTTTTCAGCTTAGGAACTCGTCGTTGTGGAATATTTCACGGCGACTCGGACGGATTCAAATGCATGCCTAAATGAATTGCAATCGGTGTGTTTGGCACCGGCTTCATTTCGTTCACTGCTTTCGTTTCGTGCCGCAATGTTTCATTTTGGCGTGCATAGGTTGCAACGTGTAAGGTGCTTGCCATAATGTTCCATTTCGTGCATCATTTTCGGGCGTATGGTGTTTGCCACAATGTGTCATTTCATGCATCATTTTCATTTCGAATGGCTTCCGCTGCAGTGCCCGCTGGGACGCTGGCCGTGGAGGAATGTTTCAGACCTACTCGAATGGATTCGATACAAATGATGAAAAGCACTAGCAAACATCATAAGTTCTTTCGGGTGTCTGGCACTCGGTTCTGTTTCGTGCATCGGTTTCGCTTTGTATTCAGCTTTTATTAACCGTGGGAACCCGTCGTGGTGGAACGCTTGACACCGACTCGGACATATTCAAAATGCATGCCGAAATGAGTGGAAGCACATACGAATTCCACTCGGTGTGTTTCGCACTCAGTTTCATCTCGTGCAACGCTTTTCGAACGGGCGACGCTTGTTGTATTCGTCAGACTCATCGCGAGAAATGTTTCACAACAACTCGGATGGACTCAAATGCATGCCGGAATGTGCTTGGGCAAATATAAAGTTCATTCGGCATGATTGGAACGAAGTTTCGCTTTCGTGCACCGCTTTTGGTACGCTGCGTGTAGTTTACAGTACCATTAGGGACCCATCGTGCATGAATATTTCGTGATCGACTCGGACGCATCAAATGCTTGTCGAAATGGGATAGGGCATATATGAAGTCCATTCGGGGAGTTTGACACCAATTTTCCTTTCGTGCATCGTTTCCGTCCGACGCAGCTTACGAACACCTTGCGACCCGTCGCGAGGGATGTTTCCACACTCACTCGGACGTATTCGAAATGAATGCAGAACTGTAGCAGCAATGCATGGAAAGTCCACTCGCGCAGTTTGGCCTACATTTTCCTTTCGTGCATCGTTTTGATACGCACGCAGCTTGCAGTACCCGTTGGCACCTATCGCGGAGAAATGTTTTGCACCGACCCGGATGCAACAGAAATGCATGCCGAAATGAGCTTGGGCACACATGAACTCTATTCACGGTGTCTGCCGCAAGCTTTCTTTTCGTACTCGTTCTGGCACGAACGTGACTTGTAGTACCATTTGTCGTGTTGGTTTCGCACCGACACGGATGAGCCCAAATTGCTTGCTAAAATGAGCTACGGCAGACATGAAGTCCATTCTGGTTGATTGAAACTCAGCTTCATCTTATGCGTCGTTTTCTTGTGAAAATCCTTGCACCATACAGTACTCGTCGCGGAGGAATGTTTCACACGACTCGGAAAGATTCAAAACGCGTGCCGAAATGTGCTTGGGCATATATGAAGTTCATTCGGCATATTTGGAACAATGTTTTGTTTTTTGCACCATTCTAGTACGCGTGTAGTTTACATTACCATTAGGGACCCATTGTGCATGAATGTTTCGGTTCGAGCCGGACGCACTCGAAATGCTTGCTGAAACGGGCTAGGGCGCATGTGAAGCCCATTCGGGGAGTTTGACACCGAGATTCGTTTCGTGCATCGTTTTCATTCGGACGCAGCAAGTACCCCTTGTGGCCCGTCATGAGGGATGTTTCGCACTCACTCGGACGTATTCAAAATGAATGCATAATTGTGCTGAAACGCACGTTTAACATCGTAAGTTAATTCTGCGTGTTTGGCACTCAGTTTCGTTTCGTGCATCGCTTTCGATTTTTTCAGCTTAGGAACTCGTCGTTGTGGAATATTTCACGGCGACTCGGACGGATTCGAAATGCATGCCTAAATGAATTGCAATCGGTGTGCTTGGCACCCGGCTTCATTTCGTTCGCCGTTTTCGTTTCGTGCCGCAATGTTTCATTTTGGCGTGCTAGGTTGCAACGTGTAAGGTGCTTGCCATAATGTTCCATTTCGTGCATCATTTTCGGCGTGCGTGGTGTTTGCCACAATGTGTCATTTCATGCATCATTTTCATTTCGAATGGCTTCCGCTGCAGTGCCCGTTGGGACGCGTCGTGGAGGAATGTTTCAGACCTACTCGAATGGATTCGATACAAATGATTAAAAGAACTACCAAACATCATAAGTTCTTTCGGGGTGTCTGGCACTCGGTTCTGTTTCGTGCATCGGTTTCGTTTGTATTCAGCTTTTATTAACCGTGGGAACCCGTCGTGGTGGAACATTTGACACCGACTCGGACATATTCAAAATGCATGCCGAAATGAGTGGAAGCACATATGAATTCCACTCGATGTGTTTCGCACTCAGTTTCATCTCGTGCAACGCCGAACGGCGACGCTTTGTTGTATTCGTCAGACTCATCGCGGAGAAATGTTTCACAACAACTCGGATGGACTCAAATGCATGCCGGAATGTGCTTGGGCAAATATAAAGTTCATTCGGCATGATTGGAACGAAGTTTCGCTTGCGGCACCGTTTTGGTACGCGTGTAGTTTACAGTACCATTAGGGACCCATCGTGCATGAATATTTCGCATCGACTCGGACGTACTCGAAATGCTTGTCGAAATGGGATAGGGCATATATGAAGTCCATTCGGGGAGTTTGACACCAATTTTCCTTTCGTGCATCGTTTCCGTCCGGACGCAGCTTGCAGAACACCTTGCGACCCGTCGCGGAGGGATGTTTCCACACTCACCCGGACGTATTCGAAATGAATGCAGAACTGTAGCAGCAATGCATGGAAAGTCCACTCGCGCAGTTTGGCCTACATTTTCCTTTCGTGCATCGTTTTGATACGCACGCAGCTTGCAGTACCCGTTGGCACCTATCGCGGAGAAATGTTTTGCACCGACCCGGATGCAACAGAAATGCATGCCGAAATGAGCTTGGGCACACATGAACTCTATTCACGGTGTCTGCCGCAAGCTTTCTTTTCGTACTCGTTCTGGCACGAACGTGACTTGTAGTACCATTTGTCGTGTTGGTTTCGCACCGACACGGATGAGCCCAAATTGCTTGCTAAAATGAGCTACGGCAGACATGAAGTCCATTCTGGTTGATTGACTCTCAGCTTCATCTTATGCGTCGTTTTCTTGTGAAAATCCTTGCACCATACAGTACTCGTCGCGGAGGAATGTTTCACACGACTCGGAAAGATTCAAAACGCGTGCCGAAATGTGCTTGGGCATATATGAAGTTCATTCGGCATATTTGGAACAATGTTTTGTTTTTTGCACCATTCTAAATGCAGCGTGTAGTTTACATTACCATTAGGGACCCATTGTGCATGAATGTTTCGGTTCGAGCCGGACGTACTCGAAATGCTTGCTGAAACGGGCTAGGGCGCATGTGAAGCCCATTCGGGGAGTTTGACACCGAGATTCGGTTGGTGCATCGTTTTCATTCGGACGCAGCAAGTACCCCTTGTGGCCCGTCGCGGAGGGATGTTTCGCACTCACTCGGACGTATTCAAAATGAATGCAGAATTGTGCTGAAACGCACAAGCGAACATCGTAAGTTAATTCTGCGTGTTTGGCACTCAGTTTCGTTTCGTGCATCGCTTTCGATTTTTTCAGCTTAGGAACTCGTCGTTGTGGAATATTTCACGGCGACTCGGACGGATTCGAAATGCATGCCTAAATGAATTGCAATCGGTGTGTTTGGCACCCGGCTTCATTTCGTTCACCGTTGCTTTCGTGTCGCAATGTTTCATTTTGGCGTGCTAGGTTGCAACGTGTAAGGTGCTTGCCATAATGTTCCATTTCGTGCATCATTTTCGGCGTGCGTGGTGTTTGCCACAATGTGTCATTTCATGCATCATTTTCATTTCGAATGGCTTCCGCTGCAGTGCCCGTTGGGACGCGTCGTGGAGGAATGTTTCAGACCTACTCGAATGGATTCGATACAAATGATGAAAAGCACTAGCAAACATCATAAGTTCTTTCGGGGTGTCTGGCACTCGGTTCTGTTTCGTGCATCGGTTTCGTTTGTATTCAGCTTTTATTAACCGTGGGAACCCGTCGTGGTGGAACGTTTGACACCGACTCGGACATATTCAAAATGCATGCCGAAATGAGTGGAAGCACATACGAATTCCACTCGGTGTGTTTCGCACTCAGTTTCATCTCGTGCAACGTTTTCGAACGGGCGACGCTTGTTGTATTCGTTCGTACTCATCGCGGAGAAATGTTTCACAACAACTCGGATGGACTCGAAATGCATGCCGGAATGTGCTTGGGCAAATATAAAGTTCATTCGGCATGATTGGAACGAAGTTTCGTTTCGCGCACCGTTTTGGTACGCGTGTAGTTTACAGTACCATTAGGGACCCATCGTGCATGAATATTTCGCATCGACTCGGACGTACTCGAAATGCTTGTCGAAATGGGATAGGGCATATATGAAGTCCATTCGGGGAGTTTGACACCAATTTTCCTTTCGTGCATCGTTTCCGTCCGGACGCAGCTTGCAGAACACCTTTGCGACCCGTCGCTGAGGGATGTTTCCACACTCACTCGGACGTATTCGAAATGAATGCAGAACTGTAGCAGCAATGCATGGAAAGTCCACTCGCACAGTTTGGCCTACATTTTCCTTTCGTGCATCGTTTTGATACGCACGCAGCTTGCAGTACCCGTTGGCACCTATCGCGGAGAAATGTTTTGCACCGACCCGGATGCAACAGAAATGCATGCCGAAATGAGCTTGGGCACACATGAACTCTATTCACGGTGTCTGCCGCAAGCTTTCTTTTCGTACTCGTTCTGGCACGAACGTGACTTGTAGTACCATTTGTCGTGTTGGTTTCGCACCGACACGGATGAGCCCAAATTGCTTGCTAAAATGAGCTACGGCAGACATGAAGTCCATTCTGGTTGATTGACTCTCAGCTTCATCTTATGCGTCGTTTTCTTGTGAAAATCCTTGCACCATACAGTACTCGTCGCGGAGGAATGTTTCACACGACTCGGAAAGATTCAAAACGCGTGCCGAAATGTGCTTGGGCATATATGAAGTTCATTCGGCATATTTGGAACAATGTTTTGTTTTTTGCACCATTCTAGTACGCGTGTAGTTTACATTACCATTAGGGACCCATTGTGCATGAATGTTTCGGTTCGAGCCGGACGTACTCGAAATGCTTGCTGAAACGGGCTAGGGCGCATGTGAAGCCCATTCGGGGAGTTTGACACCGAGATTCGTTTCGTGCATCGTTTTCATTCGGACGCAGCAAGTACCCCTTGTGGCCCGTCGCGGAGGGATGTTTCGCACTCACTCGGACGTATTCAAAATGAATGCATAATTGTGCTGAAACGCACAAGCGAACATCGTAAGTTAATTCTGCGTGTTTGGCACTCAGTTTCGTTTCGTGCATCGCTTTCGATTTTTTCAGCTTAGGAACTCGTCGTTGTGGAATATTTCACGGCGACTCGGACGAATTCGAAATGCATGCCTAAATGAATTGCAATCGGTGTGCTTGGCACCCGGCTTCATTTCGTTCACCGTTTTCGTTTCGTGCCGCAATGTTTCATTTTGGCGTGCTAGGTTGCAACGTGTAAGGTGCTTGCCATAATGTTCCATTTCGTGCATCATTTTCGGCGTGCGTGGTGTTTGCCACAATGTGTCATTTCATGCATCATTTTCATTTCGAATGGCTTCCGCTGCAGTGCCCGTTGGGACGCTGGGCCGTGGAGGAATGTTTCAGACCTACTCGAATGGATTCGATACAAATGATGAAAAGCACTAGCAAACATCATAAGTTCTTTCGGGGTGTCTGGCACTCGGTTCTGTTTCGTGCATCGGTTTCGTTTGTATTCAGCTTTTATTAACCGTGGGAACCCGTCGTGGTGGAACGTTTGACACCGACTCGGACATATTCAAAATGCATGCCGAAATGAGTGGAAGCACATACGAATTCCACTCGGTGTGTTTCGCACTCAGTTTCATCTCGTGCAACGTTTTCGAACGGGCGACGCTTGTTGTATTCGTTCGTACTCATCGCGGAGAAATGTTTCACAACAACTCGGATGGACTCGAAATGCATGCCGGAATGTGCTTGGGCAAATATAAAGTTCATTCGGCATGATTGGAACGAAGTTTCGTTTCGTGCACCGTTTTGGTACGCGTGTAGTTTACAGTACCATTAGGGACCCATCGTGCATGAATATTTCGCATCGACTCGGACGTACTCGAAATGCTTGTCGAAATGGGATAGGGCATATATGAAGTCCATTCGGGGAGTTTGACACCAATTTTCCTTTCGTGCATCGTTTCCGTCCGGACGCAGCTTGCAGAACACCTTGCGACCCGTCGCGGAGGGATGTTTCCACACTCACTCGGACGTATTCGAAATGAATGCAGAACTGTAGCAGCAATGCATGGAAAGTCCACTCGCGCAGTTTGGCCTACATTTTCCTTTCGTGCATCGTTTTGATACGCACGCAGCTTGCAGTACCCGTTGGCACCTATCGCGGAGAAATGTTTTGCACCGACCCGGATGCAACAGAAATGCATGCCGAAATGAGCTTGGGCACACATGAACTCTATTCACGGTGTCTGCCGCAAGCTTTCTTTTCGTACTCGTTCTGGCACGAACGTGACTTGTAGTACCATTTGTCGTGTTGGTTTCGCACCGACACGGATGAGCCCAAATTGCTTGCTAAAATGAGCTACGGCAGACATGAAGTCCATTCTGGTTGATTGACTCTCAGCTTCATCTTATGCGTCGTTTTCTTGTGAAAATCCTTGCACCATACAGTACTCAGCGTGGAGGAATGTTTCACACGACTCGGAAAGATTCAAAACGCGTGCCGAAATGTGCTTGGGCATATATGAAGTTCATTCGGCATATTTCGAACAATGTTTTGTTTTTTGCACCATTCTAGTACGCGTGTAGTTTACATTGCCATTAGGGACCCATTGCGCATAATTGTTTCGGTTCGAGCCGGACGTACTCGAAATGCTTGATGAAACGGGCTAGGGCGCATGTGAAGCCCATTCGGGGAGTTTGAAAGTACTCATCGCGGAGGAATGTTTCACACGACTCGGAAAAATTCAAAACGCGTGCCGAAATGTGCTTGGGCATATATGAAGTTCATTCGGCATATTTGGAACAATGTTTTGTTTTTTGCACCATTCTAGTACGCGTGTAGTTTACATTACCATTAGGGACCCATTGTGCATGAATGTTTCGGTTCGAGCCAGACGTACTCGAAATGCTTGATGAAACGGGCTAGGGCGCATGTGAAGCCCATTCGGGGAGTTTGACACCGAGATTCGTTTGGTGCATCGTTTTCATTCGGACGCAGCAAGTACCCCTTGTGGCCCGTCGCGGAGGGATGTTTCGCACTCACTCGGACGTATTCAAAATGAATGCAGAATTGTGCTGAAACGCACAAGCGAACATCGTAAGTTAATTCTGCGTGTTTGGCACTCAGTTTCGTTTCGTGCATCGCTTTCGATTTTTTCAGCTTAGGAACTCGTCGTTGTGGAATATTTCACGGCGACTCGGACGGATTCGAAATGCATGCCTAAATGAATTGCAATCGGTGTGTTTGGCACCCGGCTTCATTTCGTTCACCGTTTTCGTTTCGTGCCGCAATGTTTCATTTTGGCGTGCTAGGTTGCAACGTGTAAGGTGCTTGCCATAATGTTCCATTTCGTGCATCATTTTCGGCGTGCGTGGTGTTTGCCACAATGTGTCATTTCATGCATCATTTTCATTTCGAATGGCTTCCGCTGCAGTGCCCGTTGGGACGCGTCGTGGAGGAATGTTTCAGACCTACTCGAATGGATTCGATACAAATGATGAAAAGCACTAGCAAACATCATAAGTTCTTTCGGGGTGTCTGGCACTCGGTTCTGTTTCGTGCATCGGTTTCGTTTGTATTCAGCTTTTATTAACCGTGGGAACCCGTCGTGGTGGAACGTTTGACACCGACTCGGACATATTCAAAATGCATGCCGAAATGAGTGGAAGCACATACGAATTCCACTCGGTGTGTTTCGCACTCAGTTTCATCTCGTGCAACGTTTTCGAACGGGCGACGCTTGTTGTATTCGTTCGTACTCATCGCGGAGAAATGTTTCACAACAACTCGGATGGACTCGAAATGCATGCCGGAATGTGCTTGGGCAAATATAAAGTTCATTCGGCATGATTGGAACGAAGTTTCGTTTCGTGCACCGTTTTGGTACGCGTGTAGTTTACAGTACCATTAGGGACCCATCGTGCATGAATATTTCGCATCGACTCGGGCATATATGAAGTCCATTCGGGGAGTTTGACACCAATTTTCCTTTCGTGCATCGTTTCCGTCCGGACGCAGCTTGCAGAACACCTTGCGACCCGTCGCGGAGGGATGTTTCCACACTCACTCGGACGTATTCGAAATGAATGCAGAACTGTAGCAGCAATGCATGGAAAGTCCACTCGCGCAGTTTGGCCTACATTTTCCTTTCGTGCATCGTTTTGATACGCACGCAGCTTGCAGTACCCGTTGGCACCTATCGCGGAGAAATGTTTTGCACCGACCCGGATGCAACAGAAATGCATGCCGAAATGAGCTTGGGCACACATGAACTCTATTCACGGTGTCTGCCGCAAGCTTTTTTTCGTACTCGTTCTGGCACGAACGTGACTTGTAGTACCATTTGTCGTGTTGGTTTCGCACCGACACGGATGAGCCCAAATTGCTTGCTAAAATGAGCTACGGCAGACATGAAGTCCATTCTGGTTGATTGAAACTCAGCTTCATCTTATGCGTCGTTTTCTTGTGAAAATCCTTGCACCATACAGTACTCGTCGCGGAGGAATGTTTCACACGACTCGGAAAGATTCAAAACGCGTGCCGAAATGTGCTTGGGCATATATGAAGTTCATTCGGCATATTTGGAACAATGTTTTGTTTTTTGCACCATTCTAGTACGCGTGTAGTTTACATTACCATTAGGGACCCATTGTGCATGAATGTTTCGGTTCGAGCCGGACGTACTCGAAATGCTTGATGAAACGGGCTATGGCCCATGTGAAGCCCATTCGGGGAGTTTGACACCGAGATTCGTTTGGTGCATCGTTTTCATTCGGACGCAGCAAGTACCCCTTGTGGCCCGTCGCGGAGGGATGTTTCGCACTCACTCGGACGTATTCAAAATGAATGCAGAATTGTGCTGAAACGCACAAGCGAACATCGTAAGTTAATTCTGCGTGTTTGGCACTCAGTTTCGTTTCGTGCATCGCTTTCGATTTTTTCAGCTTAGGAACTCGTCGTTGTGGAATATTTCACGGCGACTCGGACGGATTCGAAATGCATGCCTAAATGAATTGCAATCGGTGTGTTTGGCACCCGGCTTCATTTCGTTCACCGTTTTCGTTTCGTGCCGCAATGTTTCATTTTGGCGTGCTAGGTTGCAACGTGTAAGGTGCTTGCCATAATGTTCAATTTCGTGCGTCATTTTCGGCGTGCGTGGTGTTTGCCACAATGTGTCATTTCATGCATCATTTTCATTTCGAATGGCTTCCGCTGCAGTGCCCGTTGGGACGCGTCGTGGAGGAATGTTTCAGACCTACTCGAATGGATTCGATACAAATGATGAAAAGCACTAGCAAACATCATAAGTTCTTTCGGGGTGTCTGGCACTCGGTTCTGTTTCGTGCATCGGTTTCGTTTGTATTCAGCTTTTATTAACCGTGGGAACCCGTCGTGGTGGAACGTTTGACACCGACTCGGACATATTCAAAATGCATGCCGAAATGAGTGGAAGCACATACGAATTCCACTCGGTGTGTTTCGCACTCAGTTTCATCTCGTGCAACGTTTTCGAACGGGCGACGCTTGTTGTATTCGTTCGTACTCATCGCGGAGAAATGTTTCACAACAACTCGGATGGACTCGAAATGCATGCCGGAATGTGCTTGGGCAAATATAAAGTTCATTCGGCATGATTGGAACGAAGTTTCGTTTCGTGCACCGTTTTGGTACGCGTGTAGTTTACAGTACCATTAGGGACCCATCGTGCATGAATATTTCGCATCGACTCGGACGTACTCGAAATGCTTGTCGAAATGGGATAGGGCATATATGAAGTCCATTCGGGGAGTTTGACACCAATTTTCCTTTCGTGCATCGTTTCCGTCCGGACGCAGCTTGCAGAACACCTTGCGACCCGTCGCGGAGGGATGTTTCCACACTCACTCGGACGTATTCGAAATGAATGCAGAACTGTAGCAGCAATGCATGGAAAGTCCACTCGCGCAGTTTGGCCTACATTTTCCTTTCGTGCATCGTTTTGATACGCACGCAGCTTGCAGTACCCGTTGGCACCTATCGCGGAGAAATGTTTTGCACCGACCCGGATGCAACAGAAATGCATGCCGAAATGAGCTTGGGCACACATGAACTCTATTCACGGTGTCTGCCGCAAGCTTTCTTTTCGTACTCGTTCTGGCACGAACGTGACTTGTAGTACCATTTGTCGTGTTGGTTTCGCACCGACACGGATGAGCCCAAATTGCTTGCTAAAATGAGCTACGGCAGACATGAAGTCCATTCTGGTTGATTGGCACTCAGCTTCATCTTATGCGTCGTCTTCTTGTGAAAATCCTTGCACCATACAGTACTCGTCGCGGAGGAATGTTTCACACGACTCGGAAAGATTCAAAACGCGTGCCGAAATGTGCTTGGGCATATATGAAGTTCATTCGGCATATTTGGAACAATGTTTTGTTTTTTGCACCATTCTAGTACGCGTGTAGTTTACATTACCATTAGGGACCCATTGTGCATGAATGTTTCGGTTCGAGCCGGACGTACTCGAAATGCTTGATGAAACGGGCTATGGCCCATGTGAAGCCCATTCGGGGAGTTTGACACCGAGATTCGTTTGGTGCATCGTTTTCATTCGGACGCAGCAAGTACCCCTTGTGGCCCGTCGCGGAGGGATGTTTCGCACTCACTCGGACGTATTCAAAATGAATGCAGAATTGTGCTGAAACGCACAAGCGAACATCGTAAGTTAATTCTGCGTGTTTGGCACTCAGTTTCGTTTCGTGCATCGCTTCGATTTTTCAGCTTAGGAACTCGTCGTTGTGGAATATTTCACGGCGATTCGGACGGATTCGAAATGCATGCCTAAATGAATTGCAATCGGTGTGTTTGGCACCCGGCTTCATTTCGTTCACCGTTTTCGTTTCGTGCCGCAATGTTTCATTTTGGCGTGCTAGGTTGCAACGTGTAAGGTGCTTGCCATAATGTTCCATTTCGTGCATCATTTTCGGCGTGCGTGGTGTTTGCCACAATGTGTCATTTCATGCATCATTTTCATTTCGAATGGCTTCCGCTGCAGTGCCCGTTGGGACGCGTCGTGGAGGAATGTTTCAGACCTACTCGAATGGATTCGATACAAATGATGAAAAGCACTAGCAAACATCATAAGTTCTTTCGGGGTGTCTGGCATTCGGTTCTGTTTTTTGGTGCATCGGTTTCGTTTGTATTCAGCTTTTATTAACCGTGGGAACCCGTCGTGGTGGAACGTTTGACACCGACTCGGACATATTCAAAATGCATGCCGAAATGAGTGGAAGCACATACGAATTCCACTCGGTGTGTTTCGCACTCAGTTTCATCTCGTGCAACGTTTTCGAACGGGCGACGCTTGTTGTATTCGTTCGTACTCATCGCGGAGAAATGTTTCACAACAACTCGGATGGACTCGAAATGCATGCCGGAATGTGCTTGGGCAAATATAAAGTTCATTCGGCATGATTGGAACGAAGTTTCGTTTCGTGCACCGTTTTGGTACGCGTGTAGTTTACAGTACCATTAGGGACCCATCGTGCATGAATATTTCGCATCGACTCGGACGTACTCGAAATGCTTGTCGAAATGGGATAGGGCATATATGAAGTCCATTCGGGGAGTTTGACACCAATTTTCCTTTCGTGCATCGTTTCCGTCCGGACGCAGCTTGCAGAACACCTTGCGACCCGTCGCGGAGGGATGTTTCCACACTCACTCGGACGTATTCGAAATGAATGCAGAACTGTAGCAGCAATGCATGGAAAGTCCACTCGCGCAGTTTGGCCTACATTTTCCTTTCGTGCATCGTTTTGATACGCACGCAGCTTGCAGTACCCGTTGGCACCTATCGCGGAGAAATGTTTTGCACCGACCCGGATGCAACAGAAATGCATGCCGAAATGAGCTTGGGCACACATGAACTCTATTCACGGTGTCTGCCGCAAGCTTTCTTTTCGTACTCGTTCTGGCACGAACGTGACTTGTAGTACCATTTGTCGTGTTGGTTTCGCACCGACACGGATGAGCCCAAATTGCTTGCTAAAATGAGCTACGGCAGACATGAAGTCCATTCTGGTTGATTGACTCTCAGCTTCATCTTATGCGTCGTTTTCTTGTGAAAATCCTTGCACCATACAGTACTCATCGCGGAGGAATGTTTCACACGACTCGGAAAGATTCAAAACGCGTGCCGAAATGTGCTTGGGCATATATGAAGTTCATTCGGCATATTTGGAACAATGTTTTGTTTTTTGCACCATTCTAGTACGCGTGTAGTTTACATTGCCATTAGGGACCCATTGTGCATGAATGTTTCGGTTCGAGCCGGACGTACTCGAAATGCTTGATGAAACGGGCTATGGCCCATGTGAAGCCCATTCGGGGAGTTTGACACCGAGATTCGTTTGGTGCATCGTTTTCATTCGGACGCAGCAAGTACCCCTTGTGGCCCGTCGCGGAGGGATGTTTCGCACTCACTCGGACGTATTCAAAATGAATGCAGAATTGTGCTGAAACGCACAAGCGAACATCGTAAGTTAATTCTGCGTGTTTGGCACTCAGTTTCGTTTCGTGCATCGCTTTCGATTTTTTCAGCTTAGGAACTCGTCGTTGTGGAATATTTCACGGCGACTCGGACGGATTCGAAATGCATGCCTAAATGAATTGCAATCGGTGTGTTTGGCACCCGGCTTCATTTCGTTCACCGTTTTCGTTTCGTGCCGCAATGTTTCATTTTGGCGTGCTAGGTTGCAACGTGTAAGGTGCTTGCCATAATGTTCCATTTCGTGCATCATTTTCGGCGTGCGTGGTGTTTGCCACAATGTGTCATTTCATGCATCATTTTCATTTCGAATGGCTTCCGCTGCAGTGCCCGTTGGGACGCGTCGTGGAGGAATGTTTCAGACCTACTCGAATGGATTCGATACAAATGATGAAAAGCACTAGCAAACATCATAAGTTCTTTCGGGGTGTCTGGCACTCGGTTCTGTTTCGTGCATCGGTTTCGTTTGTATTCAGCTTTTATTAACCGTGGGAACCCGTCGTGGTGGAACGTTTGACACCGACTCGGACATATTCAAAATGCATGCCGAAATGAGTGGAAGCACATACGAATTCCACTCGGTGTGTTTCGCACTCAGTTTCATCTCGTGCAACGTTTTCGAACGGGCGACGCTTGTTGTATTCGTTCGTACTCATCGCGGAGAAATGTTTCACAACAACTCGGATGGACTCGAAATGCATGCCGGAATGTGCTTGGGCAAATATAAAGTTCATTCGGCATGATTGGAACGAAGTTTCGTTTTGTGCACCGCTTTTGGTGCAGCGTGTAGTTTACAGATACCATTAGGGACCCATCGTGCATGAATATTTCGTGATCGACTCGGACGTACTCGAAATGCTTGTCGAAATGGGATATGGCATATATGAAGTGCATTCGGGGAGTTTGACACCAATTTTCCTTTCGTGCATCGTTTCCGTCCGAACGCAGCTTGCATAACACCTTGCGACTGTCGCGGAGGGATGTTTCCACACTCACTCGGACGTATTCGAAATGAATGCAGAACTGTAGCAGCAATGCATGGAAAGTCCACTCGCAGTTTGGCCTACATTTTCCTTTCGTGCATCGTTTTGATACGACGCAGCTTGCAGTACCCGTTGGCACCTATCGCGGAGAAATGTTTTGCACCGACCCGGATGCAACAGAAATGCATGCCGAAATGAGCTTGGGCACACATGAACTCTATTCACGGTGTCTGCCGCAAGCTTTCTTTCCGTACTCGTTACGCACGAACGTGACTTGTAGTACCATTTGTCGTGTTGGTTTCGCACCGACACGGATGAGCCCAAATTGCTTGCTAAAATGAGCTACGGCAGACATGAAGTCCATTCTGGTTGATTGAAACTCAGCTTCATCTTATGCGTCGTTTTCTTGTGAAAATCCTTGCACCATACAGTACTCATCGCGGAGGAATGTTTCACACGACTCGGAAAGATTCAAAACGCGTGCCGAAATGTGCTTGGGCATATATGAAGTTCATTCGGCATATTTGGAACAATGTTTTGTTTTTTGCACCATTCTAGTACGCGTGTAGTTTACATTACCATTAGGGACCCATTGTGCATGAATGTTTCGGTTCGAGCCGGACGTACTCGAAATGCTTGATGAAACGGGCTATGGCCCATGTGAAGCCCATTCGGGGAGTTTGACACCGAGATTCGTTTGGTGCATCGTTTTCATTCGGACGCAGCAAGTACCCCTTGTGGCCCGTCGCGGAGGGATGTTTCGCACTCACTCGGACGTATTCAAAATGAATGCAGAATTGTGCTGAAACGCACAAGCGAACATCGTAAGTTAATTCTGCGTGTTTGGCACTCAGTTTCGTTTCGTGCATCGCTTTCGATTTTTTCAGCTTAGGAACTCGTCGTTGTGGAATATTTCACGGCGACTCGGACGGATTCGAAATGCATGCCTAAATGAATTGCAATCGGTGTGTTTGGCACCCGGCTTCATTTCGTTCACCGTTTTCGTTTCGTGCCGCAATGTTTCATTTTGGCGTGCTAGGTTGATGAGGACATCACTACCATGCATACGGCCATGCCTACAAACCCAATTGAAGCCAACAATATAATACAAGGGCCAATTACTCGAGTTCGTGCACGTCAATTCAATTACCAGGTGAATGCGTTCCTCGGGTTGCATACAAATAATTTAATGAATGGAATGCTATTTAATCTGATGAGGACATCTCTTCCATGAACACAAATGATCCATCTGTGCAAGGACCAATTACTCGTGCCAAAGCACGTCAGCTCAATTATCAGGTCAACTCGTTTCTAAGTTTATATACGATTAATTCACAGAATGGATTGCTATTTAATTCTTGTGATGACTTCATTGTTCTTAGGAACCAAGGAGAAGATCAAGCTCGGTCATCATATGCGCAAGATGGAAAGGAGGAAGGAGTTTCCTTTCTTTTTGGATGCCCGAAATCAGATCAAGGCGCCATGACAAATCTCGTTTATTTCTTTCCTTTTGTATTTTAGGAAGCTTTGTTAAGAAGGAAAGGAGGGGCGGATTTTCCTCCTGTTTTGGGCTGCATGTGCGCCCTCCCCCTTGGCTGCCATATGGGCGCCTCCCCTTCTCCCCTTTATATACCCCTGTCGTCCCTCCCTTAGAACTCAGATTTTGTTGATTAAGTTTAGCCGTGTGCAAACTTTCTTCTTCAAGTTGTGCTAGATAGCCACCTTGTGAAGACTTTAATAGAATCTCAATTCGTCTCCACTTTCTCTCATACTTCAGATTGTTTTACTTGTTCTTGTTTGTTCTTCGATTACCAACAAGAATTGAACTTCGTGTTCAGGTTGATCTCGGCTACCTAGATCAATAACCACGCGGAGTAGGTTCAGCGATTGCTAAGGCGCCATCGACTTGTTCGTGCGTAGTCGGATCGTGAGAGTCTTCTCCAACACCAATCGATAGTTATCACTCCGCCGAAAGATCGGGCACTCGGACATATCAAGTGGTATCAGATTCTCCAGGTTGCTCGGTGAGAGTTCTTTAGCTTTTTGTTTATTACCTAAAGTCAGAAAACAGCCACCATAGTTTTGCTATTGTAGGATTTCCTCTTTAACCAAGACAATTTGTGCCCTGCTTTAACTACTTGTTCTTGGTTTGTTGAATCGTCGGTTACATAATTATGTGCTTGCTGGTCTTAGCGTTTTGATCTTTAGAGTTTCGAGTTCTAGTCACTTTTTCGCAGAGTCGTGTTGTCACGAATCGATACTGCCGTCCCAAAGGAAAAACAAAACTGCAGCACACGTTGTTCTCCAGGCTAGATCGGTTTCCAAGTTGTGTTCCACATACCTCCTTATAAAACACACTTTCCATTGCTCGGCTGAACCAGAAAAGAAAGAGAAGAAGCAATCTACAATACCGCATAGACTTCCTTTTTAGCGCGGTTTCCTGTTCAGCGCTAGAGTCTCTTTGTCCTTTCGGTTTCCTTTGTAGCACTAGAGTTTGCTGCGGTTTAATCAGAACAAACAGTAATCAATCTAATGGGTTTCGGTTCCAGACAGATAATAGGTCGGTTCGGACCCAAAAAAAAAAAAAAAAAGAGTCCGGAACCGCCCGAATTTTTCTTGTCCCAAACCTCTTTTAGGTGGTTTCGCCCTTTTAAGACAATCCCCATCTTACGCGAATTTTTTTCGTGCTGTTTTCATCTGCTGTTCGGACCTACTGTTCCTCTGCGGCCACTTGCTTTTGTTCGGTGGCATCGTTGGTGTCTTAGGCTCGCGTCTCTAGTGCGGTCTAGCCTAGGACCAGCACTGTACTGATTTTGAACGACTTTTCAGCTTACTTCAGTTCAGTGGGAAAAAGCTAATCCGTGCTACATATTTTCAACCTTCCAAGCTACACATATTACTACCACGAACAGCGTTGTAGACACCTGGCAATCGCTCAACTTCACCTCTTCGGGTTTCACACTCTAGGTAGCACGTCATCTCTGTTGGTTTGGTAAGAACTTACAAGAGCTTTTGGTAAAACAGTGAGTATTGAGTAATTCATAGCCACCTCCTAGTCGATAGGAACCTCATACTTGCTGGTATTTTGCTGTTCTTATACTAACCATGTCAGGTGACGAAAGTTCTGTGCATCAATCTCCCTTACGAAGGGCATCGTTGCACACTTTGCGCGGATAACAAAGACCACTACCGAGGGACTTAGTGAGGATGTACGACTCACTAATGAGCGCATGTCACTCCAAGAAGATCGGCTCCGATCCATTGAGACCGCACAAGGAGTTACTAACACTGCTTTAGCTAATATTTTGTCTAGACTTGATGTGCTTGCAGCTACTGCCCCTGGTGTTCCGGTCATCCACCTCGCAACAACACCGGCGTTACGGGCGCCCAGGCTGTTCCACCCATGCAGCATGACCCCGTTGCATCGACTACTTCAATACACCTCGCTAGCACATCTAGGGCTCCCTTAGCCCGGGCGTTGAGATGGACGACCAAGATGATGACAACGATGCACACCACACCACTGAGTCGAGGATGACTTCTTCGACCACGACCGTGACCATCGCCGACTACGATTCAATCAACAAGGTATGCGTCGTGATCCCATACGACGTGAGGCTGCGTGATCGTGATGACATGTTTTCAAAGGTGAAAGTCACTATACCTACATTTGATGGTAAATATGATCCAGATGCTTACCTTAATTGGGAATTATTACTTGATCAAAAATATGCATGCCATGATTTTCCCGAGGATAAGCGAGTTAGGGCTGCTACTAGTGAGTTTACGGATTTTGCTTCATTTGGTGGAGAGAGCATTGCCGTATTCATCCAAATAACATACCCACCACTTGGGAAGCCCTAAAGTTGGTCATGCGACATAGATTTGTTCCCTCCTATTATGCTAGAGATTTACTTAATAAATTACAACGCTTACGCCAAGGTAAAAGTTCAGTACAAGAATATTATCAAGAATTACAAATTGGCATGTTGCGTTGTGGGTTAATTGAAAATGAGGACGCATCTATGGCTCGTTTCTTAGGTGGTTTAAATCGCGAAATCCAAGACATTCTAGATTATAAGGATTACAATTCGATGACTCGTTTATTCCATCTTGCTTGCAAAGCTGAACGTGAAGTGCAGGGGGCGACAAGCGAGGGCCAAAACTAATTTTTCTGCAGGTCGTACTACCTCATGGACGCCACACACCCATGCTGCCCGTCAGGTCGTACCATTTCACCAAGTCCCTCCAACGACAAGACGACACCCAATTCTGCACCACGCACATCCTTCCGACGACCACGAACCACTCAAACGCCTACAAAGAGTTCATCGTCGCCGGTTGCTTCAACAGGCGAACCAAAGATATTCAGTACCATCGCTGTAAGGGCTTTGGTCATGTCATGAAGGATTGTCCAAACACACGTGTGCTCATAGTTCGCGAAGGCGGTGAGTACGATTCAGCAAGCGATCTTGATGAAGATACATATGCTTTGCTCACGACAATGCAGAGGATGATACCAATTCGAACTTCAAGAAGAGCACATCAGCGCGGGTGACGCCGACCAATTCACGAGTATCGTTTCCCAAATGAGTACTTAGTGCCCAGATTGCGGTGGCGAACAGAATCAGCGCCACAACTTGTTTCATATTAAAGGCGTCGTCAAGGCAGCGCCAATCCGAATCATCATTGATGGTGGGAGTTGCAATAATCTCGCCAGCCAGGACATGGTAGAAAAACTACTTTTCGACACTAGATCGCATCCTCAACCCTACCACATCCAATGGTTCACCAACAGCGGCAAGATCAAGGTAACCCGTCTGGTAAGAGTTCATTTTGTTTTAGGTTCTTATCATGATTATGTTGATTGCGATGTCGCACCTATGCAAGCTTGTTCCATGTTGTTAGGTAGACCATGGCAATATGATAAAAATTGTTTACATCATGGTAGAACAAATCAATATTCCTTTGTGCATAAAGACAAGAAAATTGTGTTACATCCAATGTCTCTGATGCTATTTTCAAAGATGAGATTGATAGGACTAATAGAGAGAAAAATCTGGACCACACAAAAAGCGAAAATCAACTTGTAGCACAGGACCTCAAACCGCACCTTAAAAACAATCTACACTGTGCTCGACAAAAAGACTGAGATTCAAATCAAGGGTGCATGCTTTCTTGCTACCAAATCTGATTTGCACGAGTTACATGTTAGTGATACTGTTTGTTATGCTCTAAATGCAAAGAGGCCTTGTTTTCATTTGAAGATCTGCCTTCTCTTTTGCCTCCTGCTATCACTAACCTTTTGCAGGAGTACATTGACGTGTTTCCCAAAGAGGTACCACCGGGGCTGCCACCGATTCGAGGAATTGAGCACCAAATTGACCTCATCCCCGGAGCATCGTTGCCCAATCGTGCGCCATACAGAACAAATCCGGAAGAGACTAAGGAAATACACCGCCAAGTTCAGGACACCTTGACAAAGGGTATGTACGTGAGTCTCTTAGCCCTTGTGCTGTTCCGGTCATTTTAGTTCCAAAGAAAGATGGCTCATGGCGCATGTGTGTTGACTGTCGAGCAATCAATAATATCACCATTAGGTATCGTCATCCTATTCCTCAATTAGATGATATGCATGATGAGTTAAGTGGTTCTACAGTTTTCTCTAAAGTTGATTTGCGTAGTGGGTACCACCAGATTCGCATGAAGCTAGGAGATGAATGGAAAACGGCTTTTAAAACTAAGTTCGGTCTATATGAGTGGTTAGTAATGCCTTTTGGGTTAACTAATGCACCTAGCACTTTCATGAGATTGATGAACGAAGTTTTGCGAGCTTTCATTGGCAAATTTGTGGTGGTTTATTTTGATGATATTTTGATCTACAGCATATCTTTGGAGGAACACCTTAACCATTTACGTGCTGTTTTTGATGCTTTACGAAATGCACGTTTATTTGGTAACCTTGAGAAGTGCACCTTTTGCACGGATCGAGTCTCTTTTCTTGGTTATGTTGTTACTACCCAGGGCATTGAAGTTGATCAAGCTAATGTTGTGGCAATACAGAGTTGGCCGACTCCTACCACGGTCACACAAGTGCGAAGTTTTCTAGGACTTGCTGGATTCTATCGTCGTTTCGTAAAAGATTTCAGCACCATTGCCGCACCATTGAATGAGCTTACGAAGAAGGGCGTACCGTTTGTTTGGGGAGATGCACAGGACAACGCTTTCTACACATTAAAAGATAAGTTGACACATGCACCACTTCTTCAACTCCTGATTTTTCTAAGACTTTGAACTCGAATGTGATGCTAGTGGAATTGGGTTGGGTGGTGTGTTGTTGCAAGATAGAAAACCGGTTGCATATTTCGTGAGAAGTTGAGTGGGCCTAGTTTGAACTATTCTACTTATGATAAGGAATTATATGCTTTAGTTCGAACTTTAGAAACATGGCAGCATTATTTGTGGCCCAAAGAATTCGTCATACATTCTGATCACGAATCGTTAAAGCATATTCGAAGTCAAGCCACATTAAATCGTAGACATGCAAAATGGGTTGAATTCATTGAGTCTTTTCCTTATGTTATCAAACACAAGAAGGGCAAGGACAATGTTATTGCTGATGCTTTGTCTAGACGATATACCATGCTTACACAACTTGATTTCAAAATCTTGGGTTAGAGACAATTAAGGATCAATATGAACATGATATTGCTTTTAGGATGTGTTGCTCAATTGTAAAGAGGGAAAAGCGTGGAATAAGTTTGTCCTCGAGAATGGTTTCGTGTTTAGAGCTAACAAGCTATGCATTCCAGCTAGTTCCGTTCGCTTGTTGTTCTTGCGGAGGCGCATGGAGGTGGCCTCATGGGACACTTTGGTGTGAAGAAGACGGAGGACATACTTGCTAGCCATTTCTTTTGGCCAAAGATGAGAAGGGATGTGGAACGCTTTGTCGCTCGCTGCACTACATGCCAAAAAGCTAAGTCACGTCTTAATCCACATGGTTTATACATGCCTCTTCCTGTCCCTACCATGCCTTGGGAGGATATTTCGATGGACTTTGTTTTAGGTCTTCCTAGAACAAAGAAGGGAGGATAGCGTCTTTGTTGTTGTGGATAGATTTTCTAAGATGGCACACTTCATACCATGTCATAAAAGTGATGATGCTACCACAGTTGCTGATTTATTCTTTCGTGAAATTGTGCGCTTACATGGTATGCCTAACACAATAGTTTCAGATCGCGATTCTAAATTCCTGAGTCATTTTTGGCGAACATTATGGGCTAAATTGGGGACTAAGCTGTTATTTTCTACTACTTGTCATCCCCAAACTGATGGACAAACTGAAGTTGTCAATCGATCTTTATCTACCATGCTTAGGGCTATTTTGAAAAAGAACATAAAGTTGTGGGAAGAATGCTTACCTCATATTGAATTTGCTTATAATCGTTCACTGCATTCTACTACTAAGATGTGCCCTTTTGAGATTGTATATGGTTTTGTCCCTCGTGCTCCTATTGATTTATTACCTCTTCCATGTTCCGAAAAATTGAATTTTGATGCAAAACAACGTGCTGACTTGATCATCAAAATGCATGAGACAACTAAAAAATATAGAACTCATGAATGCTAAATACAAACTTGTTGGTAGTAAGGGAAGAAAACATGTTACTTTTGAACCCGGCGAGTTAGTTTGGCTACATTTGAGAAAAGATAGATTTCTGAATTACGAAAATCAAAGTTGATGCCTCGTGCTGATGGTCCGTTCCGAGTATTGAAAAAGATCAATGATAATGCTTATAAGCTTGACTTGCCTGCAGAGTTTGGGGTCAGTCCCACTTTTAACATTGCAGATTTGAAACCATACTTGGGCGATGAGGATGAGTTCGAGTCGAGGACGACTCAAATGCAAGAAAGGGAGGATGATGAGGACATCTCTTCCATGAACACAAATGATCCATCTGTGCAAGGACCAATTACTCGTGCCAAAGCACGTCAGCTCAATTATCAGGTCAACTCGTTTCTAAGTTTATATACGATTAATTCACAGAACGGATTGCTATTTAATTCTTGTGATGACTTCATTGTTCTTAGGAACCAAGGAGAAGATCAAGCTCGGTCATCATATGCGCAAGATGGAAAGGAGGAAGGAGTTTCCTTTCTTTTTGGAAGCCCGAAATCAGATCAAGGCGCCATGACAAATCTCGTTTATTTCTTTCCTTTTGTATTTTAGGAAGCTTTGTTAAGAAGGAAAGGAGGGGCGGATTTTCCTCCTGTTTTGGGCTGCATGTGCGCCCTCCCCCTTGGCTGCCATATGGGCGCCTCCCTTCTCCCCTTTATATACCTGTCGTCCCTCCCTTAGAACTCAGATTTTGTTGATTAAGTTTAGCCGTGTGCAAACTTTCTTCTTCAAGTTGTGCTAGATAGCCACCTTGTGAAGACTTTAATAGAATCTCAATTCGTCTCCACTTTCTCTCATACTTCAGATTGTTTTACTTGTTCTTGTTTGTTCTTCGATTACCAACAAGAATTGAACTTCGTGTTCAGGTTGATCTCGGCTACCTAGATCAATAACCACGCGGAGTAGGTTCAGCGATTGCTAAGGCGCCATCGACTTGTTCGTGCGTAGTCGGATCGTGAGAGTCTTCTCCAACACCAATCGATAGTTATCACTCCGCCGAAAGATCGGGCACTCCAGACATATCATAATCCTTGTGATGATTTTATTGTCCTTAGGAACCAAGGAGAAGGACTCCCAAACGTCAAGCATGAAGCCAATTCTTCCGGTGCACAAGTTCAACTCGGATTCGGCCTCCGGGACAGCACCAATTTCAAACGACCATAACTTTTGATCCACAAGGGTGTTTGAGGTCTATGAGTACTGGTTTGAAAGGTTTCGACGTCCTCTTTCAAACGGATCTGGCCCCACCTCCAAATTCCTTACGAGTCAACAGGAATCTGCAAAACAAGTTCAACTCGGATTCGGCCTCCGGGACAGCACCAACTTCAAACGACCATAACTTTTGATCCACAAGGGTGTTTGAGGTCTATGAGTACTGGTTTGAAAGGTTTCGACGTCCTCTTTCCAACGGATCCGGCCCCATCTCCAAATTCCGTACGAATCAACGGGAATCTGCAAAACAAGTTCGGTCATCTTTCCAAATCCGAGTCAAACTAGGAATAGGAGTCCTATTCGGCCATGAAAGTGTTTTGGACGCCCCAAGCCTGGTTTTGGCCGCCTATTTCTCCTATAAATAGCTAGGGAGTCCCCCAAAATAACTTGGGTTTTGGTTATTTGATAGTTTAGCCTTTTGCTACTATTTTGAGTCTTTTAGACGTGCTCAACAGCCGCCTAACAAGCTCCTTGTATCGGAACCCCAACTTTTCAATACTTCATCTATATTTGCAATTTTAGATTGCTTTTGCCTTGTTCTTGCTTGTTCTTCGATTGCTTGCAGGAATTGATCTTCGTGATCAGGTTGATCGTGCCCACGGCAAGGTCAATAACCATCTGGAGTTGGTTTAGCGATTGCTAAGGCGCATCGTCGTTGTACGTTGTAGTCGGATCGTCAAAGTCAATCCCACCCAAATCGAAAGTTATCATTCTCATCGAAAGATCGGGACACCCAGTGTTACATCAAGTGGTATCAGAGCTTCAGTTGATCGGTGAGAATATCAGTGCCTTTAGGTTAGTTTTTTTTTGTCCTAAATTGAAAACTACTCCACAAAAATTCAACCTTTAGTTTCAATCTGTTATTTTAGTGAGTTTTGTTAGGTTTTGATCCATTAGAGTCCATGTTTTAGTTGCTGATCTTTCCTTTCCTTCGCGTAGCTTCAATCCTTCATTTCTGTCCAGTTTGGTATTTCAAGCATAACTTTCACATACGATCTCGGATTTTTGTGTTCTTGCACTCTATTGAAAGCTGAGGATATAAGCTTCAGTTCCTTCCATAGTCAACCAATCAAAATCGGTGATCTTCAAACATTAATCTAGGCGACAAGTTTGCTGCCCTAGAAAAACATCAGTACACCTACCTTTGGGAACCAAATCATCCTTTGTGAACACTTTGATCCTATTTGAGACTAGCTTGTTGATATTGCTTAGGGCTGCTCTACTTGATACATTGCACAATCTTCAGTTATCATATCATATTATCTTGTGACACCGAGTTAGGGATTCCAAAACTTTGTTCATACTAGTGTTGGCCGAAAGTCACCAAAAGAAAGAAAAGAGAAAGAGCCAAAAGGCTAAAAAAAAAAAGGGAAAAGAAAAAGAAAATTGTGGCCGGTCACACTACATTGAGCAAAACCCTAATTTGTGTTTGTTACTTTTAATATTGTGCAATTTATTAATTAGTAAGCAATCTTGTGCCCTTTTTAACTTCTCAAAGCAATAAGTTAGCGTCTCTCTACGACTTGTGCAATAGAGCTTTTGGTGCATCACTTATATTTTATAGCTCATTCCTTGATTGCATAAGTGCCATCATCTTTGCGTGTGTGTTGCCTTCAAATTCACTTATATCCTTGAGATCGGCAACTAGGGCTTGTGAATTCTAGTTTGGATCATTACTTATCATTACAATAACTAGAATTATCAGATTGCATAGGAAATAAATATTGCCTATCCAAGCTCCACATCCAACCGCGTACTTTTGTTCGGTCCCTTGGCAATCGCTTTATCCAAGCTTCGGAGAACTTTTGACCACGCCAACGACCGACAACACCTGCTGCAACGTAAGAACTTGTAAGACCATTGGTTATAGGCATGAGTGTTGAGAGACTTGCCATCACCTCCTAGTAGATGATAGAAACATTATACTTGTGATTTTGTTTTCTTGTCGTCTACTAACCCATGTCAGGTGACAAGGGCTCCCTGCATCACTCTCCTCGCACCAAGGGAATTGTTGCTCACTCTGAGCTTAGGTCATCGCAAGAGAACCTTCTCAGATCCATCGAGGTCGCACAAGGGATCGCTAAAACTACTCTTACTACTATTTTGTCTAGACTTGATACGCTTGTAGGAACTTCCCCAGGAACTTCCAGTCCTCTGCCTCGTCTTCCAAGCAACAAAAATGACGTACTACATGCTCAGGTACATGTTGATGATGATCCCCTATGTAAGGTTAAATTCGCCATTCCACCTTTTAATGGTCATTATGATCCTGATGCCTATATTAATTGGGAGATAGCAGTAGACAAAGAATTTGGCAAGTATGATTTATCTGAAAATGAAAAGATTAGGATTGCTGCTAGTGTGCTAAATGAATATGCATTAACATGGTGGAAACATATTTGTAGAAAAGAGAGAAAACCTGAAAATTGGAAGGCCATGAAAAGACTTATGAGAATTGATTATGTTCCTGAATATCATACTGAATTTTTATATACTAGACTCCAATGCTTGAAACAAGGAAATAAATGCGTTAAGGAATACTATGAACGATTGCAAAATCATTTGTTGCGTTGTGGTTTAGATGAAGGTGAAGAAGTAACAGAGTTTAGGTTCATACGTGGACTTAATCAAGAAATTCAAGATGCTCTTATTGATGAAACATATAGTTCTCTTTCAGAATTGGTTGTATGTGCTTATAGAGTTGAAAATATGCTTGCTGAATCCTTGAAAGAATCATTAGCTTCATTTGAGGCGCCCATTGTTGCACCTTCTTTTGTAGCTAACATTTTGCAGAAAAGTGAGCACCATCGAGAGAATGATGTAGAAGAGCATATGGAGAAAGAAACGATTAGTACTACCCCATGTATATGTGAAGAGATAATAGTTGAAGAAACACCTACAACAGCTGATGAGAACTTACAAGGTAATATAACAGGTATGGACTTTACACATGGAGAAAATAATTTTGAAGAGCTAAAACTATCCACAAATCATGCTATCGTAGAGCAACTATTAGTGGAACCAATTGTTGATTTTCCTTTGTTACAAGATGATTTGCTTGCTATTTCTTGTGATAAAGAAGAGTTGTGTGATAATACTTCACTTATATCCATGGCACAACTAGCGAATGGACATGTCACTTTTGTTAACACACTAGACACTTATGCTGAAAATAAACATGTCATTCACCTCACTTGCGAAATTGATGAGTTTAAATTGATGTCTTCTTTAGATACATTAGGTTACATTGAATTTCATGGTCCATGTGATCTGAATTATTTAGAGGAGAGACTTTTTGTACATTCTGATTTGTCATGGTTATCACGAAACATCTTTTATGTTATTGGCAAAAATAGTGAGAAAGGAGAGTATAAAGCACATCGAGTTTACATTTGTTCAGATTTTAAACCTCCGTTTGCAATGCAACAATGTCATCAATTTAATAATTGCCATATCACTAATCATGTCAGACCAAGTACATTTGGTTCCATTCACAAGTCACATGATAGTTTTAAAGAAAGGGAGGATACGGTTGATAGAAATTCTCGATCCATTGATTTCATTGCAAATGTGCATATTGCTTTGTTTCCTGTCATTACTAACATTTCACAGGACAATATGATGGAGTCGAGGACGACTCCACTTCAAGAAAGGGAGGATGATGAGACCATGCTCATCATGGACAGAACTAACACTGCATACATATGGTCATCACCAAGTATTGCTCTGATTATATCAACTGCATGGTTTCATCGACCCCCACCTTGGCCAGGACCATTAAGTTGGCGACACTTCACAGCATACTCTACTTCGTATACAACTACTACGATGGCTCCATCTACATGGCTTTATCGACCCCCACCTTGGCCATCCTTCTACATCTTCGTCGGTTCAAGGACCATTTACTTGAGCTCGAGCCCGTCAAATGAATTATCAGATCTAAAGACAAACTTGGGAGAAGATGATGAACTTGAGTCGAGGACGACTCAAATGCAAGAAGGGGAGGATGATGAGGACATCACTACCATGCATACGGCCATGCCTACAAACCCAATTGAAGCCAACAATATAATACAAGGGCCAATTACTCGAGCTTCGTGCACGTCAATTCAATTACAGGTGAATGCGTTCCTCGGGTTGCATACAAATAATTTAATGAATGGAATGCTATTTAATCCTTGTGATGATTTTATTGTCCTTAGGAACCAAGGAGAAGGACTCCCAAACGTCAAGCATGAAGCCAATTCTTCCGGTGCACAAGTTCAACTCGGATTCGGCCTCCGGGACAGCACCAATTTCAAACGACCATAACTTTTGATCCACAAGGGTGTTTGAGGTCTATGAGTACTGGTTTGAAAGGTTTCGACGTCCTCTTTCAAACGGATCTGGCCCCACCTCCAAATTCCTTACGAGTCAACAGGAATCTGCAAAACAAGTTCAACTCGGATTCGGCCTCCGGGACAGCACCAACTTCAAACGACCATAACTTTTGATCCACAAGGGTGTTTGAGGTCTATGAGTACTGGTTTGAAAGGTTTCGACGTCCTCTTTCCAACGGATCTGGCCCCATCTCCAAATTCCGTACGAATCAACGGGAATCTGCAAAACAAGTTCGGTCATCTTTCCAAATCCGAGTCAAACTAGGAATAGGAGTCCTATTCGGCCATGAAAGTGTTTTGGACGCCCCAAGCCTGGTTTTGGCCTCCTATTTCTCCTATAAATAGCTAGGGAGTCCCCCAAAATAACTTGGGTTTTGGTTATTTGATAGTTTAGCCTTTTGCTACTATTTTGAGTCTTTTAGACGTGCTCAACAGCCGCCTAACAAGCTCCTTGTATCGGAACCCCAACTTTTCAATACTTCATCTATATTTGCAATTTTAGATTGCTTTTGCCTTGTTCTTGCTTGTTCTTCGATTGCTTGCAGGAATTGATCTTCGTGATCAGGTTGATCGTGCCCACGGCAAGGTCAATAACCATCTGGAGTTGGTTTAGCGATTGCTAAGGCGCATCGTCGTTGTACGTTGTAGTCGGATCGTCAAAGTCAATCCCACCCAAATCGAAAGTTATCATTCTCATCGAAAGATTGGGACACCCAGTGTTACATCAAGTGGTATCAGAGCTTCAGTTGATCGGAGAAATGTTTTGCACCGACCCGGATGCAACAGAAATGCATGCCGAAATGAGCTTGGGCACACATGAACTCTATTCACGGTGTCTGCCGCAAGCTTTCTTTCCGTGACTGCTCGCACGGTAACGTGACTTGTAGTACCATTTGTCGTGTTGGTTTCGCACCGACCACGGATGAGCCCAAATTGCTTGCTAAAATGAGCTACGCGCAGATATGAAGTCCATTACGGTTGATCTTATCGTCGTTTTCTTGTGAAAATCCTTGCACCATACGGTACTCATCAGCGGAGGAATGTTTCACACGACTCGGAAAGATTCAAACGCAGCGTGCTTTAAAATGTGCTTGGGCATATATGAAGTTCATTCGGCATATTTGGAACAATGTTTTGTTTTTTGCACCATTCTAATGCGCGTGTAGTTTACATTACCATTAGGGACCCATTGTGCATGGATGTTTCGGTTCGAGCCGGACGTGCTAAATGCTTGATGAAACGGGCTATGGCCCATGTGAAGCCCATTCGGGAGTTTGACACCGAGATTCGTTTGGTGCATCGTTTTCATTCTGACGCAGCAAGTACCCCTTGTGGCCCGTCAGCGGAGGGATGTTTCGCACTCACTTTCGGACGTATTCAAAATGAATGCAGAATTGTCTTTGAAACGCACGTTTAACATCGTAAGTTAATTCTGCGTGTTTGGCACTCGATTCGTTCGTGCATCGCTTTCGATTTTTTCAGCTTAGGAACTCGTCGTTGTGGAATATTTCACTACGACTTCGGACGGATTCAAATGCATGCCTAAATGAATTGCAATCGGTGTGTTTGGCACCCGGCTTCATTTCGTTCACCGTTTTCGTTTCGTGCCGCAATGTTTCATTTTGGCGTGCTAGGTTGCAACGTGTAAGGTGCTTGCCATAATGTTCCATTTCGTGCATCATTTTCGGCGTGCGTGGTGTTTGCCACAATGTGTCATTTCATGCATCATTTTCATTTCGAATGGCTTCCGCAGCAGTGCCTGTTGGGACGCGTCGTGGAGGAATGTTTCAGACCTACTCGAATGGATTCGATACAAATGATGAAAAGCACTAGCAAACATCATAAGTTCTTTCGGGTGTCCGCACTCGGTTACTTTCGTGCATCGGTTTCGTTTGTATTCAGCTTTTATTAACCGTGGGAACCCGTCGTGGTGGAACGTTTGACACCGACTCGGACATATTCAAAATGCATGCCGAAATGAGTAGAAGCACATACGAATTCCACTCGGTGTGTTTCGCACTCAGTTTCATCTCGTGCAACGTTTTCGAACGGGCGACGCTTGTTGTATTCGTTCGTACTCATCGCGGAGAAATGTTTCACAACAACTCGGATGGACTCGAAATGCATGCCGGAATGTGCTTGGGCAAATATAAAGTTCATTCGGCATGATTGGAACGAAGTTTTGTTTCGTGCACCGTTTTGGTACGCGTGTAGTTCTGATACCATTAGGGACCCATCGTGCATGAATATTTCGCATCGACTCGGACGTACTCAAATGCTTGTCGAAATGGGATAGGGCATATATGAAGTCCATTCGGGAGTTTGACACCAATTTTCCTTTCGTGCATCGTTTCCGTCGGACGCAGCTTGCATAACACCTTGCGACCCGTCGCGGAGGGATGTTTCCACACTCACTCGGACGATTCGAAATGAATGCAGAACTGTAGCGACAATGCATGGAAAGTCCACTCGCCAGCCATTTGGCCTACATTTTCCTTTCGTGCATCGTTTTGATACGCCGCGCAGACTTGCGATACCGTTGGCACCTATCGCGGAGAAATGTTTTGCACCGACCCGGATGCAACAGAAATGCATGCCGAAATGAGCTTGGGCACACATGAACTCTATTCACGGTGTCTGCCGCAAGCTTTCTTTCCGTACTCGTTCTGGCACGAACGTGACTTGTAGTACCATTTGTCGTGTTGGTTTCGCACCGACACGGATGAGCCCAAATTGCTTGCTAAAATGAGCTACGGCAGACATGAAGTCCATTCTGGTTGATCTTATGCGTCGTTTTCTTGTGAAAATCCTTGCACCATACAGTACTCATCGCGGAGGAATGTTTCACACGACTCGGAAAGATTCAAAACGCGTGCCGAAATGTGCTTGGGCATATATGAAGTTCATTCGGCATATTTGGAACAATGTTTTGTTTTTTGCACCATTCTAGTACGCGTGTAGTTTACATTACCATTAGGGACCCATTGTGCATGAATGTTTCGGTTCGAGCCGGACGTACTCGAAATGCTTGATGAAACGGGCTATGGCCCATGTGAAGCCCATTCGGGGAGTTTGACACCGAGATTCGTTGTGACACCTCGGAGTGTCGTATCCTTAATTTTTGAACATGATAAGGTTAAATACAGTATGAGATGTGGAAATAAGGTTAAAACCATAAGAATTGGAGGTTAAAAGCTTTTTCGGGCCGTTTCCGGGCCGTTTTCGGGGTTTTGGGCCTTCCCGGGGGAGTTTTGGGCCTTGGTGGGCTTTGGAGGGATTGAGAGGGACTCTTATTGGACTAGGGCAGGGTGTGGGGGCTGTTAAAAGGGGCTCCCCCTGCCCCCCCTTGCGCTCCCACCTCAGCCCCTTGCGCCCCCTCCACCTCTCCTCCCTCTTCCCCCCCTAAGCCCTAGCCGCCACCCCCTCCCCAAACCGTGCGCCCCCCACCCCTTCCTCCACCTCCACACCACCTCCCCTCCACCCCTTGCTGCCCTAGGGTGGCCTCCCCACCCCTGCACCTCGTGGAGTCATCCCGTGGAGCGAGGAGCGGGGCGCGCGGAGCGAGTACCGGGGAGCGAGGAGCGATTCGCGAGGGGATTCATTGGAGATTTGTTCGTCGGCCAAAGGTATGATCTTGGGGATCCTTGGGGATGATCTAGGTACTGTTATTAGGATGTTTATCAAGTTTTTAGATTAATTGGAGGCGCTGGATTGAAGTAATTTGGGTTAGATCTAAACTTGTCCACGTTTCTGTTTTCGGGCAGATTGAGCAGTCGAGCTAGGGTTCGAGTTTCCGTCGATTTAGATTCCGAATCTGTCCGTACGGACTTCTAGGAAGTTGTAGATAATTTAATTATCTTTCCGTGGACATAAAGCACGTTAAATTCCGATCAGCCGTTTGAAAGTTATGGCTGTTTTACCGAGCGCCTAAAAATCTGTGACGTAATTGGAACACATCTCGGTAATCTGTAGATTAAACAACTTTAGAGGCCGAATCAGACTTTCCGTATACCTAGAGAAAGTTGGGAAATTTCCTAGGCTACGCGAGGGTGTACTCGTTTAATTCATTCGGAGTCCCAGAACTCAAGTTATGCCTTTTGCAAGGCTGCTGTCCCGCCGGGACAGAGCCTCTGTTTTTAGGTTTTGCGAGTAGTTGGCAATGTCGGGTTAGATGGGGGTTTGTGTACTGTTTGGAGGCTATGATTGTGAGTGTGTGATGCCTATGTGCAGGTGGTGTGACCCCGGGAGTGCCCTCTTCTTCCCGCCAATCCGTTGCACGTGGTTGAGGCAAGTGTGTTGTGATGGATAGCGAGTTGTAGGTTGCATGTTGAGATTAGATGGAATTGTTTACATGATATATGTCCACTTGCCATGTGTTAATGATTGATATGATATGATGAGCATGTTTAACATATTATGATGCCATGTGTTAATATGTGAATTAAATATGATAATTGGCATGGTTGCATGCATGTCATGAGATAGGGCGAGGGCGGTGAGAAAGTCTTAACTAGTCCGGCAAGGTCGGTGAAAGTTATGACTAATTCGGAGCGCCATTGAGTAAGTCCTATGTCGTGATTCCATCCACGTGGTGTTTGGAAGCGAGTAGGCACCCTCCATCTTCGGGATGGAAGGGAGGAAAGGGTGCACACCGGCGGGTGTGTACTTCCCATACCGGTATGAGGTTCCAGAGGAGTCGAGCATTGCATTACGTGCATACAAATTGATGATGATATTGATAAGTAATCATGAATGAGATGATATACATGATGGAAGATGTTATTGCCATGTTGTTATGCTTGTTGTCCATTGCAGTATGCTTGCTGAGTTTTCGAACTCACCCTTGTGTTTTCTTGTTGTTTTAGGTACCATGAGAACGGCATGCGGGAAAGGGGAGTAGTCACACGCTCACACGTTGCTTCACCTTAATGTTTCCCCAAGTCAATTCATTTAGTTTGATAATAAATTGCGTGTGATGGTCTTTAAAATTAAGTCTTAGCTTGGTTAATGAGAGTTCTATTGTTTGTTTGACACTTGGAACCTTAAGAGCTTGATGTTAGTCTTTTATTGTCGTTAAGACTTTATTTATTGCTGTTTTAGATGTTTCTCTTATTGCCACATAATGCTATATTGTTGCTGTTCCTTAATTTCATGATAAAACAAAGGAGGTGCTGCCGAAATCTCGGTTTTTAGCCTATGCACCTTTGCTGGAATTTTATGTTAGATGTGGTATTTAGTTGTTGTTTAGCTTGTGTTTGGTAGCATTCGGGCATATTAAATGCCGGGTGTTATTCTGATTGGTATCGAGCATTTGTAGGTCCTTGGAATATGTATTTTTAGTGTCATACATTAAGTTGCAAATAAAATATGATGTGGAATAACTTAGAAACATTGGCTTATGTTCGAACTAAAACCTTGTTATAGGATAGCAACGTTAAAACTTGTAAAAGTGGTATAACTAATCTAAAATCGACACACTTGGATGCCTGATAGGATGGGTTTTGGTTCGTCATTGCATCGCGCTTGATTATGTGATAAGGAATATGCTTATGATGATGTTTGATCTATGATCTTGATTGTGTGCTTCGTGTTTGGGTGGTTGTCTGTCTAAAGCAGCCATGCCAAGGGTAGAGGCCGTGGGCGCCGTGGCGTGGAGGCCAGGCGAGGCTCCCAGGAGTTGAGGAGTCTGTTCTTTGAGGAGTAGCGTTTCGCAATGCTCGTGGGCCGGCTCGGGAGGAGCTTCCAGTACCGATCGGGAGCAGGGTGCCGCCGCAAATGAAGATTTAGTTCAGGCTCTGCAGAGGAGATTCGGGAGCTGCGCCCGTTAGCGGAGTAGCCCCTATTTGTTGTGCCTCCCCTGCGATGGCCCTGTTGTTGCCCCGCTGCAGGAGCCGAGATGAGTCTCGGAGTGGATGTCCCTCCGTCTTGACACTTTCGGCGGAGCAGGTTCGCCGATCCAGTCCAGATTGGCTGCGGTACATGGAGAGGCAGTTTGAGGTCCTAGATTTGACCTCGGTTCAGAGGACTCGCTTTGTGGCTTTTCAGGTGAAGGGCCAAGCTGATATCCGGTGGGAGGGTTAAGGCATTGCTAGAGCCCCGATCTGAATCGATCACAGGAGGACTTTGTGGCTCGCTTAGAGCCAAGTTCCACCGAGTCTTTCCTTGAGAGGATGGAGCTTACTCGACCACTCTTTCCCGGGGAAAGAGGTCGGTGTGGCAGTATGAGAAGGAGTTCAACGGCGTGGTGCGCCCGGCCATTGTGGCGGGCAAAACGATCGGGAGAAAGCTAGGAGGTTCCGTAGGGGCCTCAACCAGGAGTTCGAGTTGTCATGGGGGTGGCTTGTCCTCGTGACTTCTGCTCTGTGGTGGAGCAAGCGAAGGGCATGGAACTCGAGTTGGAGCTCTCCGGGACAAGCGAACCCAGGAGGTTCGGGGGTTCCTGCGGCCCAGCGAGGGCCGAGAAGAGGACCTTTGGTGGAGGAGGTGGGTCCTCTCGACCCACCTTCAAGAAGTTCAAGGAGGACAGGGCTCCTCCTCGGGAGCTAAGATAGGGCCGCCTTGATCGTCTTCTTCGCGAGCGGCTGTTAGTCTGTGCCGGGCAGGAGCATGAAGTGCTTCAAGTGCGGTGGCGAGCACCGTGCTTCAGTGTGTGGTTGGACCGGGAGTTGCAACCACTGCGGCAAGCCCGGCCATATGGGGCGAGTCTGCGGATGAACCCCGGTAGCATCATCAAGTGGAGGCGGTGCCTTCTCTTCCCACTCCCGCGGCGTCTTCCGGAGGATCGGTGCACATGATGGCTGCCCTGTTTCTCAGCCACCCTTTGCGTGGCGCCGCCCGGCCAGCGTCTTGCCCGCAGCCGTCTGCTTCCTCCTCGATTGCCTCCTCCGCTGAGCCTTGTTGGGGCATCAGCTGGAGTCGGGGGCTCATACGTCCCGACGCCACCAGGAGTGTGCGCTTTGCCAACCGCCGAGTCGGTAGGGCATCCAGAGGTGGTTTGGGTACTCTGCTCGTGGATTCCGTTGATGCCTTTGTTCTATTTGATTCGGAGCATCCTACTCTTTTGTGTCGTCGGAGTTTGCTAATAGAGCTAAGTTGGGAGTTCGGGATTTACGAGTCCGTGTTAGTCGATTCTCTGGGGGTTGATTGCTAGTTCTTTGGTTTGCCCTGGTTGCACCATTGCCATTGATGATGAGGTTTTCTTTGCCAATCTCATGGTGATCGATTGGCTCCTTTTGATGTCATTTTGGGCATGGTGGCTGCATCGATGCAGTGCTAAGATCTGTTGTTTACGGAAGACAGTTTCCTTGCGAGGCCCGTCCGTGAAGAGTTGACCTTGCAGGGTGGTATACCCTCGATTCCGTCTTTGCTTTGACTAGTTTGTTTTACGGCTCGGCGTTTGAGGTCATTGGGTTTCCTCATGACTTTGTGCGGGAAACCATCTTCTTCGATTTCCATTGAGGAGATTCCTGTAGTGAAGGAATTCGTTGATGTGTTCCCCGACGAGTTGCTGGTCTACCTCCGTGAGGAATGTGGAATTTCGTATTGATCTTGTTCGGGCACTAGACCTATTTCTATTTCTCCATACCGCTTGGCTCGTCCTTTTCAAGACGAGTTGAAGAAGCGATTGGAGGATCTGTTGGCCAAGGGCTTCATTCGGCGTAGCGTTTCGCCATGGGAGCACCGTCCTCTTCGTCTCGAAGAAGGATGGAAGTTGGCGTATGTGCATTGATTATCGTGCTCTTAATCAAGTAGCGATCAGAACAAGTATCCTTTGCCTCGCATCGAGGATCTGTTTGACCAAGCTGAAGGGAGCAAAGGTGTTCTCCAAGATTGATCTTGATCGAGGGTACAATCGAGATCCATGTGAGGGAGAAGGACATTGAGAAGGCGCTTTCTCTACTAGGTATGGGCATTATGAATTTAAAGTTATGTCTTTTGGACTAACTAATGCTCCTCTTTGTCTTTATGGAGGCGATGAGCAGTATGCTACACAAGTACCTTGATGAGTTTGTGGTAGTGTTCATCGATGACATTCTAATTTACTCTAAATCGGAAGAGGAGCATGAGCGACACTTGAGGCTTGTCTTGAGTACCCTGAGGGAGAATCAATTCTTTGCTAAGCTGAAAAGTGCGAGTTGGATTTGAAGTGGGTTTTCTTGGCCACATCATCAATCCGGAGGAGTATATCGTAGATCCTAGCAAAGTCTCGGCAGTTTTGGATTGGAAGAGGCCTTCCAATGTCAAAGAGGTGCGTAGTTTCCTTGGGTTGGTGGCTACTATCGGCGTTTTGTGCAGGATTTCTCTATCATTGCCAAGCCACTTTCTGGTGACCCGAGAAAGGGATGAAGTTCCGGTGGTGGCAGAGTGTGAGCACGGCTTACGCACTTTGAAGGAGAAGTTAGTGGCGCTCTGTTCTTACCCTTCCCGAGGGGAAGCGCTTCACTATTTATTACGATGCTTCTCGGTTGGGACTTGGGTGTGTGCTCATGCAAGAGGGCAAGGTGATTGCTTATGCTTCGAGGCGGTGAAAAAGCATGAGCGAGAACTATCCCACGCATGATCTTGAGCTAGCCGCCGTGGTGTTTGCATTGAAGATATGGAGGCATTACGTATGGCGAGTCTTGTGATATTTTCACTGATCACAAGAGCCTCAAGTACATCTTTACTCAGAAGATTTGAACTTGAGGCGAGGAGGTGGCTAGAGTTGATAAAGGATTATGACCTCACTATCGGGTATCATCAGGGAAGGCAAATGTGGTGGCCGATGCTCTTAGTCGCAAGACAATGCCCCTGTTGTTGATTGTCTTGTTGCTGATTTTGGCGTTTGGGAGTCTCCCTCTTGCTTATGGGGACCGTCTTGTGAAACTCAAATGATTCTTGAGTCGGGCCGATTCGAGCGTGCAGCGAGAGGCACAAAGACATGATCGTTTGCTCCGGCAAGTGAGGAAGCGCCTTGAGGATGGCAAGTGCGGAGACTTTCTTGTTGATGATGCGGGAGCTTTGAGGTTTCAGGGCCGTCGTCATGCGTGCCCCGAAAATCTCAAGTGAAAGAAGACATCCTGAAAGAAGCTCATCGCACCCGTACCACGGTCCATCTGGGGAGACCAAGATGTCTGAGGACTTGAAGAAGAATTTACGGTGGAAAAGGATGAGAGTGGATATTGCCAAGTATGTGGCGTCTTGTGGGATTTGCGGAAGATCAAAAGGCGAGCATAAAGCGTCCCGCTGGCCTGTTGCAGCCCTTGGAGATTCCTGTATGGCCATGGGATGACATCTCCATGGATTTTGTGGTTGGTTTACCTCGTTCTCCCCGAGGGAAGGATGTTGATTGGGTTGTGGTGGACCGTCTCAGCAAAGTCTGCGCATTTCATTCCTATCCATACGACCAATTCTGCGAGCGAGTTGGCTCCCATCTATGTGCGGAGATTGTGAGGCTGCATGGTGTACCTAAGACCATTATTTACGATCGGGATGCGAAGTTCGTCTCCAAGTTAGGAGAGTTTGCAGAGTGCTTTGGAGTGCAGCGGCCGCCTTATTACCGCTTTTCACCCTCAGACGGATGGGCGATCGGCGTACCATCCAGACATTGGAAGACATGCTCGGGGCCTGTGTGATGGCTTGGAAAGGTAGCTGGGAGGATCATTTGCCTCTTGCGGAGTTTGCTTACAATAACGGCTATCATTCCGACATCCGGGCTGCTCCTTATGAGGTACTATATGGCCGGAAGTGCAGATCGCCACTTTGTTGGGATGCGGTGGGCGAGAAAGTAGTTCTTGGACCGGATTGGGTTCAGCAGACTATTGATCGCGTGGCGGAGTGCAGCCAGAACCTTCTCATGGCCTTGAAGCGCATGAAAAGCTATCTTGATGTGGCGGCGAGACTTGGAGTTTGAGGTGGGTGATAACGTACTCTTGCAGTATCTCCCACCAAGGGTGTGGTGCATTTTGGCACGAAAGGAAAGCTCGATCCAAGGTATGTTGGGCCTTTTCCTATCCTCGCCGAGTTGGCGAGGTTGGCCTATCGCCTAGAGCTACAGGAATCCATGCAAGGTGTGCATAATGTGTTCCATGTCTCGATGTTGAGGAAATACTTGCATGATCAGGAGATGGTGGTTCCGTTGGAACCATTAGTGCTTCAGCGAGGACCTCACCTTCGAGTCCGTCTGTGGAAGTGCAGGGACTTGAGCGAGTGATGAAGAACATGGCGCTTAAGTTTGTCAAGGTCTGTGGGAGACCCAGAGAGAAGCGACTTGGGAGCTGGAATCTCGCATCTTGAGAAGTATCCCGAACTTTTCGCCTCGGTGTGTGATGTGAAAACCTAGCTGTCTTTGGTTTCTTTGGGTTTCATGATTGGTGCGTTTAGATTCGAGGTCGAATCTGTTGAAGGGGAAGAATGTGACACCTCTGGAGTGTCGTATCCTTAATTTTTGAACATGATAAGGTTAAATACAGTATGAGATGTGGAAATAAGGTTAAAACCATAAGAATTGGAGGTTAAAAGCTTTTGGGGCCGTTTAGGGCCGTTTTAGGAGTTTTGGGCCTTCAGGAGTTTTGGGCCTTGGTGGGCTTTGGAGGGATTGAGAGGGACTCTTATTGGACTAGGGCAGGAGTGTGGGGGCTGTTAAAGGGGCTCCCCTGCCCCCTTGCGCTCCCACCTCAGCCCCTTGCGCCCCCTCCACCTCTCCTACCTCTTCCCCTAAGCCCTAGCCGCCACCCCTCCCCAAACCGTCGCCCCACCCCTTCCTCCACCTCCACACCACCTCCCCTCCACCCCTTGCTGCCCTAGGGTGGCCTCCCCACTGCACCTCGTGGAGTCATCCCGTGGAGCGAGGAGCGAGTAACGTGGAAGCGAGGAGCGATTCGCGAGGATTCATTGGAGATTTGTTCGTCGGCCAAAGGTATGATCTTGGGGATCCTTGGGGATGATCTAGGTACTGTTATTAGGATGTTTATCAAGTTTTTAGATTAATTGGAGGCGCTGGATTGAAGTAATTTGGGTTAGATCTAAACTTGTCCACGTTTCTGTTTTCGGGCAGATTGAGCAGTCGAGCTAGGGTTGAAAGTTATCTTTCCGTGGACATAAAGCACGTTAAATTCCGATCAGCCGTTTGAAAGTTATGGCTGTTTTACCGAGCGCCTAAAAATCTGTGACGTAATTGGAACACATCTCGGTAATCTGTAGATTAAACAACTTTAGAGGCCGAATCAGACTTTCCGTATACCTAGAGAAAGTTGGGAAATTTCCTAGGCTACGCGAGGGTGTACTCGTTTAATTCATTCGGAGTCCCAGAACTCAAGTTATGCCTTTTGCAAGGCTGCTGTCCCGCCGGGACAGAGCCTCTGTTTTTAGGTTTTGCGAGTAGTTGGCAATGTCGGGTTAGATGGGGGTTTGTGTACTGTTTGGAGGCTATGATTGTGAGTGTGTGATGCCTATGTGCAGGTGGTGTGACCCCGGGAGTGCCCTCTTCTTCCCGCCAATCCGTTGCACGTGGTTGAGGCAAGTGTGTTGTGATGGATAGCGAGTTGTAGGTTGCATGTTGAGATTAGATGGAATTGTTTACATGATATATGTCCACTTGCCATGTGTTAATGATTGATATGATATGATGAGCATGTTTAACATATTATGATGCCATGTGTTAATATGTGAATTTACTATGATAAGCGGCATGGTTGCATGCATGTCATGAGATAGAGGCGAGGCGGTGAGAAAGTCTTAACTAGTCCGGCAAGGTCGGTGAGAAAGTTATGACTAATCCGAACGCCATTGAGTAAGTCCTATGTCGTGATTCCATCCACGTGGTGTTTGGAAGCGAGTAGGCACCCTCCATCTTCGGGATGGAAGGGAGGAAAGGAGTGCACACCGACGGGTGTGTACTTCCCATACCGGTATGAGGTTCGGAGGGTCGAGGAGCATTGCATTACCGCATACAAATTGATGATGATATTGATAAGTAATCATGAATGAGATGATATACATGATGGAAGATGTTATTGCCATGTTGTTATGCTTGTTGTCCATTGCGGTATGCTTCTTTGAGTTTTCGAACTCACCCTTGTGTTTTCTTGTTGTTTTAGGTACCATGAGAACGGCATGCGGGAAAGGGGAGTAGTCACACGCTCACACGTTGCTTCACCTTAATGTTTCCCCAAGTCAATTCATTTAGTTTGATAATAAATTGCGTGTGATGGTCTTTAAAATTAAGTCTTAGCTTGGTTAATGAGAGTTCTATTGTTTGTTTGACACTTGGAACCTTAAGAGCTTGATGTTAGTCTTTTATTGTCGTTAAGACTTTATTTATTGCTGTTTTAGATGTTTCTCTTATTGCCACATAATGCTATATTGTTGCTGTTCCTTAATTTCATGATAAAACAAAGGAGGTGCTGCCGAAATCTCGGTTTTTAGCCTATGCACCTTTGCTGGAATTTTATGTTAGATGTGGTATTTAGTTGTTGTTTAGCTTGTGTTTGGTAGCATTCGGGCATATTAAATGCCGGGGTGTTACATTCGTTTGGTGCATCGTTTTCATTCGGACGCAGCAAGTACCCCTTGTGGCCCGTCGCGGAGGGATGTTTCGCACTCACTCGGACGTATTCAAAATGAATGCAGAATTGTGCTGAAACGCACAAGCGAACATCGTAAGTTAATTCTGCGTGTTTGGCACTCAGTTTCGTTTCGTGCATCGCTTTCGATTTTTTCAGCTTAGGAACTCGTCGTTGTGGAATATTTCACGGCGACTCGGACGGATTCGAAATGCATGCCTAAATGAATTGCAATCGGTGTGTTTGGCACCCGGCTTCATTTCGTTCACCGTTTTCGTTTCGTGCCGCAATGTTTCATTTTGGCGTGCTAGGTTGCAACGTGTAAGGTGCTTGCCATAATGTTCCATTTCGTGCGTCATTTTAGCGTGCGTGGTGTTTGCCACAATGTGTCATTTCATGCATCATTTTCATTTCGAATGGCTTCCGCTGCGGTGCCGTTGGGACGCGCGTCGTGGAGGAATGTTTCAGACCTACTCGAATGGATTCGATACAAATGATGAAAAGCACTAGCAAACATCATAAGTTCTTTCGGGTGTCCGGCACTTTCGGTTCTGTTTAGATGCATCGGTTTCGTTTGTATTCAGCTTTTATTAACCGTGGGAACCCGTCGTGGTGGAGCGTTTGACACCGACTTCGGACATATTCAAAATGCATGCCGAAATGAGTGGAAGCACATCACGAATTCCACTCGGTGTGTTTCGCGCTCGGTTTCATCTCGTGCAACGTTTGAGCGAAGCGGCGCTTGTTGTATTCGTTCGTACTCATCGCGGAGAAATGTTTCACAACAACTCGGATGGACTCGAATGGCATGCCTGAATGTGCTTGGGCAAATATGACGTTCATGCGGCATGATTGGCACGACGTTTCGTTTCGTGCACCGTTTTGATGCAGCGTGTAGTTTACTGATACCATTAGGGACCCATCGTGCATGAATATTTCGCATCGACTTCGGACGTACTCAAATGCTTGTCGAAATGGGATAGGGCATATATGAAGTCCATTCGGGAGTTTGACACCAATTTTCCTTTCGTGCATCGTTTCCGTCAGGACGCGGCTTGCGAGAACACCATGCGACCCGTCGCGGAGGGATGTTTCCACACTCACTTTCGGACGTATTCGAAATGAATGCGAGCTGTAGCAGCAATGCATGGAAAGTCCACTCGCCTTGATTTCGCGCTTGATTTGGCCTACATTTTCCTTCGTGCATCGTTTTGATACGCACGCAGCGGACTTGCGATACCCGTTGGCACCTATCGCGGAGAAATGTTTTGCACCGACCGGATGCAACGAAATGCATGCGAAATGAGCTTGGGCACACATGAACTCTATTCACGGTGTCTGCCGCAAGCTTTCTTTCCGTACTCGTTACAGCACGACGTGACTTGTAGTACCATTTGTCGTGTTGGTTTCGCACCGACTTCGGATGAGCCCAAATTGCTTGCTAAAATGAGCTACGGCAGACATGAAGTCCATTACGGTTGATTGACTCTCAGCTTCATCTTATCGTCGTTTTCTTGTGAAAATCCTTGCACCATACAAGACTCGTCGCGGAGGAATGTTTCACCACGACTTCGGAAAGATTCAAAGCAGCGTGCGAAATGTGCTTGGGCATATATGAAGTTCATTCGGCATATTTGGAACAATGTTTTGTTTTTGCACCATTCTGAAATGCAGCGTGTAGTTTACATTACCATTAGGGACCCGTTGTGCATGAATGTTCGGTTCGGCCGGACGTACTCGAAATGCTTGCTGAAAGCGGGCTAGGGCGCATGTGAAGCCCATTCGGGAGTTTGACACGAGATTCGTTTGGTGCATCGTTTTCATTCGGACGCAGCAAGTACCCCTTGTGGCCCGTCGCGGAGGATGTTTCGCACTCACTCGGACGTATTCAAAAAAGAATGCATAATTGTGCTGAAAGCGCACGCGAACATCGTAAGTTAATTCTGCGTGTTTGGCACTCAGTTTCGTTTCGTGCATCGCTTCGATTTTTCAGCTTAGGAACTCGTCGTTGTGGAATATTTCACGGCGACTCGGACGGATTCGAAATGCATGCCTAAATGAATTGCAACGGTGTGTTTGGCACCGGCTTCATTTCGTTCACCGTTTTCGTTTCGTACGCAATGTTTCATTTTGGCGTGCTAGGTTGCAACGTGTAAGGTGCTTGCCATAATGTTCCATTTAAATGCGTCATTTTCGGCGTGCGTGGTGTTTGCCACAATGTGTCATTTCATGCATCATTTTCATTTGAATGGCTTCCGCTGCGGTGCCGTTGGGATGCGTCGTGGAGGAATGTTTCAGACCTACTCGAATGGATTCGATACAAATGATGAAAAGCACTAGCAAACATCATAAGTTCTTCGGGGTGTCGGCACCTTTTCGGTTCTATTTAGTGCATCGGTTTCGTTTGTATTCAGCTTTTATTAACCGTGGGAACCCGTCGTGGTGGAGCGTTTGACACCGACTTCGGACATATTCAAAATGCATGCCGAAATGAGTGGAAGCACATCACGAATTCCACTCGGTGTGTTCGCACTCAGTTTCATCTCGTGCAACGTTTTCGAGCGGCGGCGCTTGTTGTATTCGTTCGTGCTCATCGCGGAGAAATGTTTCGCAACAACTCGGACGGACTCGAAATGCATGCCGGAATGTGCTTGGGCAAATATAAAGTTCATTCGGCATGATTGGAGCGAAGTTTCGTTTCGTGCACCGTTTTGGTGCAGCGTGTAGTTCTGATACCATTAGGGACCCATCGTGCATGAATATTTCGCATCGACTTCGGACGTGCTCGAAATGCTTGTCGAAATGGGATAGGGCATATATGAAGTCCATTCGGGAGTTTGACACCAATTTTCCTTTCGTGCATCGTTTCCGTCCGACGCGGCTTGCGAGAACACCATGCGACCCGTCAGCGGAGGATGTTTCCACACTCACTCGGACGTATTCGAAATGAATGCGAGGCTGTAGCAACAATGCATGGAAAGTCCACTCGTAGATTTAGCGCGATTTGGCCTACATTTTCCTTTCGTGCATCGTTTTGATACGCACGCAGCGACTTGCGATACCCGTTGGCACCTATCGCGGAGAAATGTTTTGCACCGACCGGATGCAGCAAATGCATGCGAAATGAGCTTGGGCACACATGAACTCTATTCACGGTGTGCGCCGCAAGCTTTCTTTCGTACTCGTTACGCGCGAGCGTGACTTGTAGTACCATTTGTCGTGTTGGTTTCGCACGCGACACGGATGAGCCCAAATTGCTTGCTAAAATGAGCTACGGCGGACATGAAGTCCATTACGGTTGATTGACTCTCAGCTTCATCTTATGCGTCGTTTTCTTGTGAAAATCCTTGCACCATACGATACTCGTCGCGGAGGAATGTTTCACACGACTCGGAAAGATTCAAAAGCAGCGTGCGAAAATGTGCTTGGGCATATATGAAGTTCATTCGGCATATTTGGAACAATGTTTTATTTTTGCACCATTCTGAAATGCGCGTGTAGTTTACATTACCATTAGGGACCCGTTGTGCATGAATGTTCGGTTCGAGCCGGACGTACTCGAAATGCTTCTTTGAAGCAGGCAAGGGCGCATGTGAAGCCCATTCGGGAGTTTGACACCGAGATTCGTTTGGTGCATCGTTTTCATTCGGACGCAGCAAGTACCCCTTGTGGCCCGTCGCGGAGGATGTTTCGCACTCACTCGGGCGTATTCAAAATGAATGCATAATTGTGCTTTGAAGCGCTGGCGAACATCGTAAGTTAATTCTGCGTGTTTGGCACTCAGTTTCGTTTCGTGCATCGCTTTCGATTTTAGACTTAGGAACTCGTCGTTGTGGAATATTTCAAGGCGACTCGGACGGATTCGAAATGCATGCCTAAATGAATTGCAATCGGTGTGCTTGGCACCCGGCTTCATTTCGTTCGCCGTTTTCGTTTCGTGCCGCAATGTTTCATTTTGGCGTGCTAGGTTGCAACGTGTAAGGTGCTTGCCATAATGTTCAATTTCGTGCGTCATTTTCGGCGTGCGTGGTGTTTGCCACAATGTGTCATTTCATGCATCATTTTCATTTCGAATGGCTTCATTTGCGATTGCCCGTTGGGACGCGTCGTGGAGGACTGTTTCAGACCTACTCGAATGGATTCGATACAAATGATGAAAAGCACTAGCAAACATCATAAGTTCTTTCGGTGTCACGGCACTCGGTTCTGTTTCGTGCATCGGTTTCGTTTGTATTCAGCTTTTATTAACCGTGGGAACCCGTCGTGGTGGAACGTTTGACACCGACTCGGACATATTCAAAATGCATGCCGAAATGAGTGGAAGCACATACGAATTCCACTCGGTGTGTTTCGCACTTTTCGATTTCATCTCGTGCAATGTTTTGAGCGAGCGGCGCTTGTTGTATTCGATTCGTACTCATCGCGGAGAAATGTTTCACAACAACTCGGATGGACTCGAAATGCATGCCGGAATGTGCTTGGGCAAATATAAAGTTCATTCGGCATGATTGGAACGAAGTTTCGTTTAGTGCACCGTTTTGATGCAGCGTGTAGTTCTGAGTACCATTAGGGACCCATCGTGCTTGAATATTTCGCATCGACTCGGACGTACTTTCGAAATGCTTGTCGAAATGGGATAGGGCATATATGAAGTCCATTCGGGAGTTTGACACCAATTTTCCTTTAGTGCATCGTTTCCGTCGGACGCGGCTTGCGAGAACACCTTGCGACCCGTCGCGGAGGGATGTTTCCACACTCACTCGGACGTATTGAAATGAATGCAGGCTGTAGCAGCAATGCATGGAAAGTCCACTCGCCTTGATTTGGCCTACATTTTCCTTTCGTGCATCGTTTTGATACGCACGCAGACTTGCGATACCCGTTGGCACCTATCGCGGAGAAATGTTTTGCACCGACCGGATGCAGCAGTAAATGCATGCGAAATGAGCTTGGGCACACATGAACTCTATTCACGGTGTCTGCGCCAAGCTTTCTTTCCGTACTCGTTGCACGAACGTGACTTGTAGTACCATTTGTCGTGTTGGTTTCACGCGACACGGATGAGCCAAATTGCTTGCTAAAATGAGCTACGGCGGACATGAAGTCCATTACGGTTGATTGACTCTCAGCTTCATCTTATCGTCGTTTTCTTGTGAAAATCCTTGCACCATACGATGCACAAATCGCGGAGGAATGTTTCACACGACTCGGAAAGATTCAAAAGCAGCGTGCTTAAAATGTGCTTGGGCATATATGAAGTTCATTCGGCATATTTGGAACAATGTTTTGTTTTTGCACCATTCTAAATGCAGCGTGTAGTTTACATTACCATTAGGGACCCGTTGTGCATGAATGTTCGGTTCGAGCGGGACGTGCTCGAAATGCTTCTTTGAAGCGGGCAAGGGCGCATGTGAAGCCCATTCGGGAGTTTGACACGAGATTCGTTTGGTGCATCGTTTTCATTCGGACGCAGCAAGTGCCCCTTGTGGCCCGTCGCGGAGGGATGTTTCGCACTCACTCGGACGTATTCAAAATGAATGCATAATTGTGCTGAAACGCACAAGCGAACATCGTAAGTTAATTCTGCGTGTTTGGCACTCAGTTTCGTTTCGTGCATCGCTTTCGATTTTTTCAGCTTAGGAACTCGTCGTTGTGGAATATTTCACGGCGACTCGGACGGATTCGAAATGCATGCCTAAATGAATTGCAATCGGTGTGTTTGGCACCCGGCTTCATTTCGTTCACCGTTTTCGTTTCGTGCCGCAATGTTTCATTTTGGCGTGCTAGGTTGCAACGTGTAAGGTGCTTGCCATAATGTTCCATTTCGTGCGTCATTTTCGGCGTGCGTGGTGTTTGCCACAATGTGTCATTTCATGCATCATTTTCATTTCGAATGGCTTCCATTGCAGTGCCCGTTGGGACGCGTCGTGGAGGAATGTTTCAGACCTACTCGAATGGATTCGATACAAATGATGAAAAGCACTAGCAAACATCATAAGTTCTTTCGGGGTGTCTGGCACTCGGTTCTGTTTCGTGCATCGGTTTCGTTTGTATTCAGCTTTTATTAACCGTGGGAACCCGTCGTGGTGGAGCGTTTGACACCGACTCGGACATATTCAAAATGCATGCCGAAATGAGTGGAAGCACATACGAATTCCACTCGGTGTGTTTCGCACTCAGTTTCATCCCGTGCAACGTTTTCGAACGGGCGACGCTTGTTGTATTCGTTCGTACTCATCGCGGAGAAATGTTTCACAACAACTCGGATGGACTCGAAATGCATGCCGGAATGTGCTTGGGCAAATATAAAGTCCATTCGGCATGATTGGAACGAAGTTTCGTTTCGTGCACCGTTTTGGTACGCGTGTAGTTTACAGTACCATTAGGGACCCATCGTGCTTGAATATTTCGCATCGACTTCGGACGTACTCGAAATGCTTGTCGAAATGGGATAGGGCATATATGAAGTCCATTCGGGAGTTTGACACCAATTTTCCTTTCGTGCATCGTTTCCGTCCGGACGCGGCTTGCAGAACACCTTGCGACCCGTCGCGGAGGATGTTCCACACTCACTTTCGGACGTATTCCGAAATGAATGCGAGCTGTAGCAGCAATGCATGGAAAGTCCACTCGCTTGATTTGGCCTACATTTTCCTTTCGTGCATCGTTTTGATACGCCGCAGCGACTTGCAGTACCCGTTGGCACCTATCGCGGAGAAATGTTTGCACCGACCGGATGCAGCGAAATGCATGCGAAATGAGCTTGGGCACACATGAACTCTATTCACGGTGTCTGCGCCAAGCTTTCTTTCCGTACTCGTTACGCACGAGCGTGACTTGTAGTACCATTTGTCGTGTTGGTTTCGCACCGACACGGATGAGCCCAAATTGCTTGCTAAAATGAGCTACGGCGGACATGAAGTCCATTACGGTTGATTGACTCTCGGCTTCATCTTATGCGTCGTTTTCTTGTGAAAATCCTTGCACCATCTGAAGACTCGTCAGCGGAGGAATGTTTCACCACGACTCGAAAAGATTCAAAGCAGCGTCTTAGAAATGTGCTTGGGCATATATGAAGTTCATTCGGCATATTTGGAACAATGTTTTGTTTTTGCACCATTCTGAAATGCAGCGTGTAGTTTACATTACCATTAGGGACCCGTTGTGCATGAATGTTCGGTTCGAGCCGGACGTGCTCGAAATGCTTGCAGAAGCGGGCAAGGGCGCATGTGAAGCCCATTCGGGAGTTTGACACGAGATTCGTTTGGTGCATCGTTTTCATTCGGACGCAGCAAAGTACCCCTTGTGGCCCGTCGCGGAGGATGTTTCGCACTCACTCGGACGTATTCAAAATGAATGCATAATTGTGCTGAAACGCTGGCGAACATCGTAAGTTAATTCTGCGTGTTTGGCACTCGATTCGTTTAGTGCATCGCTTCGATTTTTCAGCTTAGGAACTTCGTCGTTGTGGAATATTTCACGGCGACTCGGACGGATTCGAAATGCATGCCTAAATGAATTGCAATCGGTGTGTTTGGCACCGGCTTCATTTCGTTCACCGTTTTAGTTTAGTGCGCAATGTTTCATTTTGGCGTGCTAGGTTGCAACGTGTAAGGTGCTTGCCATAATGTTCCATTTCGTGCGTCATTTTCGGCGTGCGTGGTGTTTTCCACAATGTGTCATTTCATGCATCATTTTCATTTCGAATGGCTTCCGCTGCGGTGCCGTTGGGGCCAGCGTCGTGGAGGAATGTTTGAGACCTACTCGAATGGATTCGATACAAATGATGAAAAGCACTAGCAAACATCATAAGTTCTTTGAGTGTCTGGCTTTTCGGTTCTGTTTCGTGCATCGGTTTAGTTTGTATTCAGCTTTTATTAACCGTGGGAACCCGTCGTGGTGGAGCGTTTGACACCGACTTCGGACATATTCAAAATGCATGCGAAATGAGTGGAAGCACATACGAATTCCACTCGGTGTGTTTCGCACTCAGTTTCATCTCGTGCAACGTTTTGAGCGAGCGGCGCTTGTTGTATTCGTTCGTACTCATCGCGGAGAAATGTTTCACAACAACTCGGATGGACTCGAAATGCATCTTAGGAATGTGCTTGGGCAAATATAAAGTTCATTCGGCATGATTGGAGCGAAGTTTCGTTTAGTGCACCGTTTTGGTGCAGCGTGTAGTTCTGAGTACCATTAGGGACCCATCGTGCTTGAATATTTCGCATCGACTTCGGACGTACTCGAAATGCTTGTCGAAATGGGATAGGGCATATATGAAGTCCATTCGGGAGTTTGACACCAATTTTCCTTTCGTGCATCGTTTCCGTCCGGACGCGGCTTGCGAGAACACCTTGCGACCGTCGCGGAGGGATGTTCCACACTCACTCGGACGTATTCGAAATGAATGCGAAGCTGTAGCAGCAATGCATGGAAAGTCCACTCGCGTGATTTGGCCTACATTTTCCTTTCGTGCATCGTTTTGATACGCGACGCAGACTTGCGATACCGTTGGCACCTATCGCGGAGAAATGTTTTGCACCGACCGGATGCAGCAGAAATGCATGCGAAATGAGCTTGGGCACACATGAACTCTATTCACGGTGTATGCGCCAAGCTTTCTTTCCGTACTCGTTAAAGCGCGAGCGTGACTTGTAGTACCATTTGTCGTGTTGGTTTCGCACCGACGGATGAGCCCAAATTGCTTGCTAAAATGAGCTACGGCAGACATGAAGTCCATTCTGGTTGATTGACTCTCAGCTTCATCCTATCGTCGTTTTCTTGTGAAAATCCTTGCACCATCTGATGCACAAATCGCGGAGGAATGTTTCACACGACTTCGGAAAGATTCAAAGCAGCGTGCGAGAAATGTGCTTGGGCATATATGATGTTCATTCGGCATATTTGGAACAATGTTTTGTTTTTGCACCATTCTGAAATGCAGCGTGTAGTTTACATTACCATTAGGGACCCATTGTGCATGAATGTTTCGGTTCGAGCGGACGTACTCGAAATGCTTGCTGAAATGGGCTAGGCGCATGTGAAGCCCATTCGGGAGTTTGACACGAGATTCGTTTGGTGCATCGTTTTCATTCGGACGCAGCAAGTACCCCTTGTGGCCCGTCAGCGGAGGGATGTTTCGCACTCACTCGGACGTATTCAAAATGAATACAGAATTGTCTTTGAAACGCACAAGCGAACATCGTAAGTTAATTCTGCGTGTTTGGCACTCGGTTCGTTCCGATGCATCGCTTCGATTTTTCGACAGGAACTTCGTCGTTGTGGAATATTTCACGGCGACTTCGGACGGTCGAAATGCATGCCTAAATGAATTGCAATCGGTGTGTTTGGCACCCGGCTTCATTTCGTTCACCGTTTCGTTTAGTGCGCAATGTTTCATTTTGGCGTGCTAGGTTGCAACGTGTAAGGTGCTTGCCATAATGTTCCATTTCGTGCGTCATTTTTAGGCGTCGCGTGGTGTTTGCCACAATGTGTCATTTCATGCATCATTTTCATTTCGAATGGCTTCCGCTGCGGTGCCCGTTGGGACGCGTCGTGGAGGAATGTTTCAGACCTACTCGAATGGATTCGATACAAATGATGAAAAGCACTAGCAAACATCATAAGTTCTTTGGGTGTCGGCTTTCGGTTACATTTAGTGCATCGGTTTCGTTTGTATTCAGCTTTTATTAACCGTGGGAACCGTCGTGGTGGAGCGTTTGACACCGACTTCGGACATATTCAAAATGCATGCGAAATGAGTGGAAGCACATCACGAATTCCACTCGGTGTGTTTCGCACTCGATTTCATCTCGTGCAGCGTTTTGAGCAGGCGGCGCTTGTTGTATTCGTCAGTACTCATCAGCGGAGAAATGTTTCACAACAACTCGGATGGACTCGAAATGCATGCCGGAATGTGCTTGGGCAAATATAAAGTTCATTCGGCATGATTGGAGCGAAGTTTCGTTTAGTGCACCGTTTTGAATGCAGCGTGTAGTTTCTGATACCATTAGGGACCCATCGTGCTTGAATATTTCGCATCGACTCGGACGTACTTTCGAAATGCTTGTCGAAATGGGATAGGGCATATATGAAGTCCATTCGGGAGTTTGACACCAATTTTCCTTTCGTGCATCGTTTCCGTCAGGACGCGGCTTGCAGAACACCTTGCGACCCGTCGCGGAGGGATGTTTCCACACTCACTCGGACGTATTCGAAATGAATGCGAAGCTGTAGCGACAATGCATGGAAAGTCCACTCGCAGCTTGATTTGGCCTACATTTTCCTTTCGTGCATCGTTTTGATCGCACGCGGCTTGCGATACCCGTTGGCACCTATCGCGGAGAAATGTTTTGCACCGACCGGATGCAGCAATGCATGCATGCGAAATGAGCTTGGGCACACATGAACTCTATTCACGATTATGCGCGCCAAGCTTTCTTTCCGTGCTCGTTGCAGCACGAGCGTGACTTGTAGTACCATTTGTCGTGTTGGTTTCGCACCGACACGGATGAGTAAATTGCTTGCTAAAATGAGCTACGGCGGACATGAAGTCCATTACGGTTGATTGACTCTCAGCTTCATCCTATCGTCGTTTTCTTGTGAAAATCCTTGCACCATACTGTACTAAATCGCGGAGGAATGTTTCACCACGACTCGGAAAGATTCAAAGCAGCGTGCGAGAAATGTGCTTGGGCATATATGATGTTCATTCGGCATATTTGGAACAATGTTTTGTTTTTGCACCATTCTGAAATGCAGCGTGTAGTTTACATTACCATTAGGGACCCATTGTGCATGAATGTTTCGGTTCGAGCGGACGTACTCGAAATGCTTCTTTGAAAGCGGGCTAGGGCGCATGTGAAGCCCATTCGGGGAGTTTGACACCGAGATTCGTTTGGTGCGTCGTATTCATTCGGACGCAGCAAGTACCCCTTGTGGCCCGTCGCGGAGGGATGTTTCGCACTCACTCGGACGTATTCAAAATGAATACAGAATTGTGCTAAACGCTGGCGAACATCGTAAGTTAATTCTGCGTGTTTTGCACTCAGTTTCGTTTCGTGCATCGCTTTCGATTTTTTCAGCTTAGGAACTCGTCGTTGTGGAATATTTCACGACGACTCGGAGAAATGCACGCCTAAATGAATTGCAATCGGTGTGCTTGGCACCCGGCTTCATTTCGTTCACCGTTTTCGTTTCGTGCCGCAATGTTTCATTTTGGCGTGCTAGGTTGCAACGTGTAAGGTGCTTGCCATAATGTTCCATTTCGTGCATCATTTTCGGCGTGCGTGGTGTTTGCCACAATGTGTCATTTCATGCATCATTTTCATTTGAATGGCTTCATTGCGGTGCCGTTGGGGCGCGTCGTGGGACGAATGTTTGAGACCTACTCGAATGGATTCGATACAAATGATGAAAAGCACTAGCAAACATCATAAGTTCTTTCGGGTGTCACGGCACTTTCGGTTCTGTTTCGTGCATCGGTTTCGTTTGTATTCAGCTTTTATTAACCGTGGGAACCCGTCGTGGTGGAGCGTTTGACACCGACTTCGGACATATTCAAAATGCATGCGAAATGAGTTGAAGCACATACGAATTCCAGTCGGTGTGTTTCGCACTCAGGTTCAGCTCGTGCAACGTTTTGAGCAGCGACGCTTGTTGTATTCGTTCGTACTCATCGCGGAGAAATGTTTCACAACAACTCGGATGGACTCGAAATGCATGCCGGAATGTGCTTGGGCAAATATAAAGTTCATTCGGCATGATTGGAACGAAGTTTCGTTTCGTGCACCGTTTTGGTACGCGTGTAGTTTACAGTACCATTAGGGACCCATCGTGCTTGAATATTTCGCATCGACTCGGACGTACTCGAAATGCTTGTCGAAATGGGATAGGGCATATATGAAGTCCATTCGGGGAGTTTGACACCAATTTTCCTTTCGTGCATCGTTTCCGTCCGGACGCAGCTTGCAGAACACCTTGCGACCCGTCGCGGAGGATGTTCCACACTCACTCGGACGTATTCGAAATGAATGCACGAAGCTGTAGCAGCAATGCATGGAAAGTCCACTCGCGTGATTTGGCCTACATTTTCCTTTCGTGCATCGTTTTGATCATACGCGGCTTGCGATACCGTTGGCACCTATCGGCGGAGAAATGTTTTGCACCGACCGGATGCAGCGAAATGCATGCGAAATGAGCTTGGGCACACATGAACTCTATTCACGGTGTCTGCGCATAAGCTTTCTTTTCGTACTCGTTACGCACGAGCGTGACTTGTAGTACCATTTGTCGTGTTGGTTTCGCACCGACACGGATGAGCCCAAATTGCTTGCTAAAATGAGCTACAGCGGACATGAAGTCCATTACGGTTGATTGACTCTCAGCTTCATCCTATCGTCGTTTTCTTGTGAAAATCCTTGCACCATACTGTACTCGTCGCGGAGGAATGTTTCACCACGACTTCGGAAAGATTCAAAGCAGCGTGCTTAAAATGTGCTTGGGCATATATAAAGTTCATTCGGCATATTTGGAACAATGTTTTGTTTTTGCACCATTCTGAAATGCACGCGTGTAGTTTACATTACCATTAGGGACCCATTGTGCATGAATGTTTCGATTCGAGCGGACGTACTTGAAATGCTTCTTTGAAGCGGGCGAGCGCATGTGAAGCCCATTCGGGAGTTTGACAGAGATTCGGTTGGTGCATCGTTTTCATTCGGACGCAGCAAGTACCCCTTGTGGCCGTCGCGGAGGATGTTTCGCACTCACTCGGACGTATTCAAAATGAATGCAGAATTGTGCTGAAACGCTGGCGAACATCGTAAGTTAATTCTGCGTGTTTGGCACTCGGTTTCGTTTAGTGCATCGCTTTCGATTTTTCAGCTTAGGAACTTCGTCGTTGTGGAATATTTCACGGCGACTCGGGATGGTCGAAATGCATGCCTAAATGAATTGCAATCGGTGTGCTTGGCACCCGGCTTCATTTCGTTCGCCGTTTTCGTTTCGTGCCGCAATGTTTCATTTTGGCGTGCTAGGTTGCAACGTGTAAGGTGCTTGCCATAATGTTCAATTTCGTGCGTCATTTTCGGTGTGCTTGGTGTTTGCCACAATGTGTCATTTCATGCATCATTTTCATTTCGAATGGCCCATTTGCGGTGCCGTTGGGGCAGCGTCGTGGAGGAATGTTTCAGACCTACTCGAATGGATTCGATACAAGCGATGAAAAGCACTAGCAAACATCATAAGTTCTTTCGGGGTGTCGGCACTCGGTTACATTTAGTGCATCGGTTTCGTTTGTATTCAGCTTTTATTAACCGTGGGAACCCGTCGTGGTGGAGCGTTTGACACCGACTTCGGACATATTCAAAATGCATGCGAAATGAGTGGAAGCACATCACGAATTCCACTCGGTGTGTTTCGCACTCAGTTTCATCTCGTGCAGCGTTTTGAGCGAGCGGCGCTTGTTGTATTCGTTCGTACTCATCGCGGAGAAATGTTTCACAACAACTCGGATGGACTCGAAATGCATGCGGAATGTGCTTGGGCAAATATAAAGTTCATTCGGCATGATTGGAACGAAGTTTCGTTTCGTGCACCGTTTTGATGCAGCGTGTAGTTCTGATACCATTAGGGACCCATCGTGCTTGAATATTTCTCATCGACTCGGACGTACTCGAAATGCTTGTCGAAATGGGATAGGGCATATATGAAGTCCATTCGGGGAGTTTGACACCAATTTTCCTTTAGTGCATCGTTTCCGTCCGGACGCGGCTTGCGAACACCTTGCGACCCGTCGCGGAGGGATGTTCCACACTCACTCGGACGTTTTGAAATGAATGCGAGCTGTAGCAGCAATGCATCGAAAGTCCACTCGCGCTGATTTGGCCTACATTTTCCTTTCGTGCATCGTTTTGATACGCGCAGCTTGCGATACCCGTTGGCACCTATCGGCGGAGAAATGTTTTGCACCGACCGGATGCAGCGAAATGCATGCGAAATGAGCTTGGGCACACATGAACTCTATTCACGGTGTACGCGCCAAGCTTTCTTTTAAATACTCGTTACAGCACGAGCGTGACTTGTAGTACCATTTGTCGTGTTGGTTTCGCACCGACACGGATGAGCCCAAATTGCTTGCTAAAATGAGCTACGGCGGACATGAAGTCCATTACGGTTGATTGACTCTCAGCTTCATCCTATGCGTCGTTTTCTTGTGAAAATCCTTGCACCATACGATGCACTCGTCGCGGAGGAATGTTTCACACGACTTCGGAAAGATTCAAAGCAGCGTGCGAAATGTGCTTGGGCATATATGAAGTTCATTCGGCATATTTGGAACAATGTTTTGTTTTTGCACCATTCTGAAATGCAGCGTGTAGTTTACATTACCATTAGGGACCCATTGTGCATGAATGTTTGGTTCGAGCGGACGTACTTGAAATGCTTGCTGAAAGCGGTCTAGGCGCATGTGAAGCCCATTCGGGAGTTTGACACGAGATTCGGTTGGTGCATCGTTTTCATTCGGACGACAGCAAGTACCCCTTGTGGCCCGTCGCGGAGGGATGTTTCGCACTCACTCGGGCGTATTCAAAATGAATGCGAATTGTCTTTGAAAGCGCTGGCGAACATCGTAAGTTAATTCTGCGTGTTTGGCACTCGATTCGTTTAGTGCATCGCTTCGATTTTTCAGCTTAGGAACTCGTCGTTGTGGAATATTTCACGGCGACGGACGGAATTCGAAATGCATGCCTAAATGAATTGCAATCGGTGTGTTTGGCACGGCTTCATTTTGTTCACCGTTTTAGTTTAGTGCGCAATGTTTCATTTTGGCGTGCTAGGTTGCAGCGTGTAAGGTGCTTGCCATAATGTTCCATTTAAATGCGTCATTTTAGGCGTGCGTGGTGTTTGCCACAATGTGTCATTTCATGCATCATTTTCATTTGAATGGCTTCATTTGCGGTGCCGTTGGGGCGCGTCGTGGAGGAATGTTTCAGACCTACTCGAATGGATTCGATACAAATGATGAAAAGCACTAGCAAACATCATAAGTTCTTTCGGGGTGTCTGGCGCTCGGTTACATTTTAGATGCATCGGTTTCGTTTGTATTCAGCTTTTATTAACCGTGGGAACCCGTCGTGGTGGAGCGTTTGACACCGACTTCGGACATATTCAAAATGCATGCGAAATGAGTGGAAGCACATACGAATTCCACTCGGTGTGTTTCGCACTCGATTTCATCTCGTGCAACGTTTTGAGCGAGCGGCGCTTGTTGTATTCGTTCGTACTCATCGCGGAGAAATGTTTCACAACAACTCGGATGGACTCGAAATGCATGCGGAATGTGCTTGGGCAAATATAAAGTTCATTCGGCATGATTGGACGAAGTTTTGTTTCGTGCACCGTTTTGAGTGCAGCGTGTAGTTCTGATACCATTAGGGACCCATCGTGCATTGAATATTTACGCATCGACTTCGGATGTACTCGAAATGCTTGTCGAAATGGGATAGGGCATATATGAAGTCCATTCGGGAGTTTGACACCAATTTTCCTTTCGTGCATCGTTTCCGTCCGGACGCGACATGCATAACACCTTGCGACAGCGTCGCGGAGGATGTTTCCACACTCACTCGGACGTATTCGAAATGAATGCAGAGCTGTAGCAGCAATGCATGGAAAGTCCACTCGCTTGATTTGGCCTACATTTTCCTTTCGTGCATCGTTTTGATACGCCGCAGCGACTTGCGATACCCGTTGGCACCTATCGCGGAGAAATGTTTTGCACCGACCGGATGCAGCAAATGCATGCGAAAAAGAGCTTGGGCACACATGAACTCTATTCACGGTGTACTGCGCCAAGCTTTCTTTCGTACTCGTTACGCGCGAGCGTGACTTGTAGTACCATTTGTCGTGTTGGTTTCGCACCGACACGGATGAGCCCAAATTGCTTGCTAAAATGAGCTACGGCGGACATGAAGTCCATTACGGTTGATCTTATCGTCGTTTTCTTGTGAAAATCCTTGCACCATACAGTACTCATCGCGGAGGAATGTTTCACCACGACTTCGGAAAGATTCAAAGCAGCGTCTTAAAATGTGCTTGGGCATATATGAAGTTCATTCGGCATATTTGGAACAATGTTTTGTTTTTGCACCATTCTGAATGCAGCGTGTAGTTTACATTACCATTAGGGACTCATTGTGCATGAATGTTTCGGTTCGAGCCGGACGTACTCGAAATGCTTGATGAAACGGGCTATGGCCCATGTGAAGCCCATTCGGGGAGTTTGACACCGAGATTCGTTTGGTGCATCGTTTTCATTCGGACGCAGCATGATGTAACACTGGGTGTCCCGATCTTTCGATGAGAATGATAACTTTCGATTTGGGTGGAGACGACTTTGACGATCCGACTACAACGTACAACGACGATGCGCCTTAGCAATCGCTAAACCAACTCCAGAGGGTTATTGACCTTGCCGTGGGCACGATCAACCTGATCACGAAGATCTATTCCTGCAAGCAATCGAAGAACAAGCAAGAACAAGGCAAAAGCAATCTAAAATTGCAAATATAGATGAAGTATTGAAAAGTTGGGGTTCCGATACAAGGAGCTTGTTAGGCGGCCGTTGAGCACGTCTAAAAGACTCAAAATAGTAGCAAAAGGCTAAACTATCAAATAACCAAAACCCAAGTTATTTTGGGGGACTCCCTAGCTATTTATAGGAGAAATAGGAGGCCAAAACCAGGCTTGGGGCGTCCAAAACACTTTCATGGCCGAATAGGACTCCTATTCCTAGTTTGACTCGGATTTGGAAAGATGACCGAACTTGTTTTGCAGATTCCTGTTGATTCGTAAGGAATTTGGAGATGGGGCCGGATCCGTTGGAAAGAGGATGTCGAAACCTTTCAAACCAGTACTCATAGACCTCAAACACCCTTGTGGATCAAAAGTTATGGTCGTTTGAAGTTGGTGCTGTCCTGGAGGCCGAATCCGAGTTGAACTTGTTTTGCAGATTCCTGTTGACTCGTAAGGAATTTGGAGGTGGGGCCGGATCCGTTTGAAAGAGGACGTCGAAACCTTTCAAACCAGTACTCATAGACCTCAAACACCCTTGTGGATCAAAAGTTATGGTCGTTTGAAATTGGTGCTGTCCCGGAGGCCGAATCCGAGTTGAACTTGTGCCGGAAGAATTGGCTTCATGCTTGGCGTTTGGGAGTCCTTCTCCTTGGTTCCTAAGGACAATAAAATCATCACAAGGATTAAATAGCATTCCATTCATTAAATTATTTGTATGCAACCCGAGGAACGCATTCACCTGGTAATTGAATTGACGTGCACGAGCTCGAGTAATTGGCCCTTGTATTATATTGTTGGCTTCAATTGGGTTTGTAGGCATGGCCGTATGCATGGTAGTGATGTCCTCATCATCCTCCCTTCTTGCATTTGAGTCGTCCTCGACTCAAGTTCATCATCTTCTCCCAAGTTTGTCTTTAGATCGATAATTCATTTGGCGGGCTCGAGCTCAAGTAAATGGTCCTTGAACCAAGCGAAGATGTAGAAGGATGGCCAAGGTGGGGTCGATAAAGCCATGTAGATGGAGCCATCGTAGTAATTGTATCTGAAGTAGAGTATCTTTGTGAAGTGTCGCCAACTTAATGGTCTGGCCAAGGTGGGGGTCGATGAAACCATGCAGTTGATATAAGCTGTAGCAATACTTGGTGATGACCATATGTATGCGGTGTTAGTTCTGTCCATGATGAGCATGGTCTCATCATCCTCCCTTTCTTGAAGTGGAGTCGTCCTCGACTCCATCATATTGTCTGTGAAATGTTAGTAATGACAGGAAACAAAGCAATATGCACATTTGCAATGAAATCAATGGATCGAGAATTTCTATCAACCGTATCCTCCCTTTCTTTAAAACTATCATGTGACTTGTGAATGGAACCAAATGTACTTGGTCTGACATGATTAGTGATATGGCAATTATTAAATTGATGACATTGTTGCATTGCAAACGGAGGTTTAAAATCTGAACAAATGTAAACTCGATGTGCTTTATACTCTCCTTTCTCACTATTTTTGCCAATAACATAAAAGATGTTTCGTGATAACCATGACAAATCAGAATGTACAAAAAGTCTCTCCTCTAAATAATTCAGATCACATGGACCATGAAATTCAATGTAACCTAATGTATCTAAAGAAGACATCAATTTCAACTCATCATTTTCGCTTGTGAGGTGAATGACATGTTTATTTTCAGCATAAGTGTCTAGTGTGTTAACAAAAGTGACATGTCCATTCGCTAGTTGTGCCATGGATATAAGTGAAGTATTATCACACAACTCTTCTTTATCACAAGAAATAGCAAGCAAATCATCTTGTAACAAAGGAAAATCAACAATTGGTTCCACTAATAGTTGCTCTACGATAGCATGATTTGTGGATAGTTTTAGCTCTTCAAAATTATTTTCTCCATGTGTAAAGTCCATACCTGTTATATTACCTTGTAAGTTCTCATCAGCTGTTGTAGGTGTTTCTTCAACTATTATCTCTTCACATATACATGGGGTAGTACTAATCGTTTCTTTCTCCATATGCTCTTCTACATCATTCTCTCGATGGTGCTCACTTTTCTGCAAAATGTTAGCTACAAAAGAAGGTGCAACAATGGGCGCCTCAAATGAAGCTAATGATTCTTTCAAGGATTCAGCAAGCATATTTTCAACTCTATAAGCACATACAACCAATTCTGAAAGAGAACTATATGTTTCATCAATAAGAGCATCTTGAATTTCTTGATTAAGTCCACGTATGAACCTAAACTCTGTTGCTTCTTCACCTTCATCTAAACCACAACGCAAGAAATGATTTTGCAATCGTTCATAGTATTCCTTAACGCACTTATTTCCTTGTTTCAAGCATTGGAGTCTAGTATATAAAAATTCAGTATGATATTCAGGAACATAATCAATTCTCATAAGTCTTTTCATGGCCTTCCAATTTTCAGGTTTTCTCTCTTTTCTACAAATATGTTTCCACCATGTTAATGCATATTCATTTAGCACACTAGCAGCAATCCTAATCTTTTCATTTTCAGATAAATCATACTTGCCAAATTCTTTGTCTCTGCTATCTCCCAATTAATATAGGCATCGGGATCATAATGACCATTAAAAGGTGGAATGGCGAATTTAACCTTACATAGGGATCATCATCAACATGTACTGAGCATGTAGTACGTCATTTTGTTGCTTGGAAGGCGAGGCGGAAGGACTGGAAGTTCTGGGAAGTTCCTACAAGCGTATCAAGTCTAGACAAAATAGTAGTAAGAGTAGTTTTAGCGATCCCTTGTGCGACCTCGATGGATCTGAGAAGGTTCTCTTGCGATGACCTAAGCTCAGTGAGCAACAATTCCCTTGGTGCGAGGAGAGTGATGCGAGGAGCCCTTGTCACCTGACATGGGTTAGTAGACGACAAGAAAACAAAATCACAAGTATAATGTTTCTATCATCTACTAGGAGGTGATGGCAAGTCTCTCAACACTCATGCCTATAACCAATGGTCTTACAAGTTCTTACGTTGCAGCAGGTGTTGTCGGTCGTTGGCGTGGTCAAAAGTTCTCCGAAGCTTGGATAAAGCGATTGCCAAGGGACCGAACAAAAGTACGCGGTTGGATGTGGAGCTTGGATAGGCAATATTTATTTCCTATGCAATCTGATAATTCTAGTTATTGTAATGATAAGTAATGATCCAAACTAGAATTCACAAGCCCTAGTTGCCGATCTCAAAGATATAAGTGAATTTGAAGGCAACACACACGCAAAGATAATGGCACTTATGCAATCAAGGAATGAGCTATAAAATATAAGTGATGCACTAAAAGCTCTATTGCATAAGTCGTAGAGAGACGCTAACTTATTGCTTTGAGAAAGTAAAAAAGGGCACAAGATTGCTCACTAATTAATAAATTGCACAACCTAAAAGTAACGAACACAAATTAGGGTTTTGCTCAATATAGTGCGACCGGCCACAATTTTCTTTTTCTTTTTTCTTTTCCTTTTTTTTTTGGCCTTTTGGCTCTTTCTCTTTTCTCTCTTTTGGTGACTTTCGGCCAACACTAGTACGAACAAAAAGTTTTGGAATCCCTAACTTGGTGTCACAAGATAAGATGATATGATAACTGAAGATTGTGCAATGTATCAAGTAGAGCAGCCCTAAGCAATATCAACAAGCTAGTCTCAAATAGGATCAAAGTGTTCACAAAGGATGAATTGGTTCCCAAAGGTAGGTGTACTGATGTTTTTCTAGGGCAGCAAACTTGTCGCCTAGATTAATGTTTGAAGATCACCGAATTTGATTGATTGACAGTGGAAGGAATTGAAGCTTATATCCTCAGCTTTCATTAGAGTGCAAGAACACAAAAATCCGAGTTCGTATGTGAAAGTTATGCTCAAAATACCAAACTGGACAGAATTGAAGAATTGAAGCTACGCGAAGGAAAGGAAAGATCAGCAACTAAAACATGGACTCTAATGGATCAAAACCTAACAAAACTCACTAAAATAACAGATTGAAACTAAAGGTTGAATTTTTGTGGAGTAGTTTTCAATTTAGGACAGAAATCAAAAACTAACCTAAGGCACTGATATTCTCACCGATCAACTGAAGCTCTGATACCACTTGATGTAACACTGGGTGTCCCGATCTTTCGATGAGAATGATAACTTTCGATTTGGGTGGAGACGACTTTGACGATCCGACTACAACGTACAACGACGATGCGCCTTAGCAATCGCTAAACCAACTCCAGAGGGTTATTGACCTTGCCGTGGGCACGATCAACCTGATCACGAAGATCTATTCCTGCAAGCAATCGAAGAACAAGGCAAAAGCAATCTAAAATTGCAAATATAGATGAAGTATTGAAAAGTTGGGGTTCCGATACAAGGAGCTTGTTAGGCGGCCGTTGAGCACGTCTAAAAGACTCAAAATAGTAGCAAAAGGCTAAACTATCAAATAACCAAAACCCAAGTTATTTTGGGGGACTCCCTAGCTATTTATAGGAGAAATAGGAGGCCAAAACCAGGCTTGGGGCGTCCAAAACACTTTCATGGCCGAATAGGACTCCTATTCCTAGTTTGACTCGGATTTGGAAAGATGACCGAACTTGTTTTGCAGATTTCCGTTGATTCGTAAGGAATTTGGAGATGGGGCCGGATCCGTTGGAAAGAGGACGTCGAAACCTTTCAAACCAGTACTCATAGACCTCAAACACCCTTGTGGATCAAAAGTTATGGTCGTTTGAAGTTGGTGCTGTCCCGGAGGCCGAATCCGAGTTGAACTTGTTTTGCAGATTCCTGTTGACTCGTAAGGAATTTGGAGGTGGGGCCGGATCCGTTTGAAAGAGGACGTCGAAACCTTTCAAACCAGTACTCATAGACCTCAAACACCCTTGTGGATCAAAAGTTATGGTCGTTTGAAATTGGTGCTGTCCCGGAGGCCGAATCCGAGTTGAACTTGTGCACCGGAAGAATTGGCTTCATGCTTGACGTTTGGGAGTCCTTCTCCTTGGTTCCTAAGGACAATAAAATCATCACAAGGATTAAATAGCATTCCATTCATTAAATTATTTGTATGCAACCCGAGGAACGCATTCACCTGGTAATTGAATTGACGTGCACGAGCTCGAGTAATTGGCCCTTGTATTATATTGTTGGCTTCAATTGGGTTTGTAGGCATGGCCGTATTGTAACACCCCAAAATTTTACTTGTCCTAAATTCATGTGTGATTTGGCACTTTGGTGAATTTTTGGAATTTTCTGGAATTTATTTGGATTTATTTGGAATTTATTTGAATTTATTCCATTTTGAAATAATTAAAGAATTTAATGTTGCAAATAAAATTTTGTTGGAAATATTTTATTTGAGTCCAAAATGATCCAAAGTATTTTCCAGAATTTTTACGAATTTTTACGAGTCATTTGCTATTTTTAATGAATTAAATGAATTATCGGGAATTATTTTAAATATTAAATCGCTGGAAATTCAAACTCGGGTCAAGTACTTGTTCATCCGACCGAAGTCGGAACCAGTCGGACTCGAGTCCGACCGAGCCACGTGACTCGACCAAACCCACTCCTAAACCTAATCAATCCCAACCGTTGGATCAAGATCCAACGGTGAGATCCGCCGTCTGCGGTTCGAGCCGTATCGGCCCGGATCCGTCGCGCCCGTCGATCGTGGCCGTTGATCGCGCCACGTGGGCGGTGAAGTCGTCGTCTTCGCCGAGACCGAGCCGGACTCGCCGCCGCGCTTGCGCCGTGTAGGATTAGGTTTCCGTCTAGGCACGAACGCCGAGGCTATTTAAAGCGTGAGGCGTCCCCGAGGTTGCCCTCATCCTTGCGCACCCGTTCCCAGCCATCTACTTTGAGCCGCCGCTGTTGAGCCGCAATCGCTCGCCGGAGTTGTCTCTTCCCTCCGCCGAGGTTTGCGCCGTTTTCCGTCGTCGTCCGTCGTCTTCCGCCGAGAAGGAGCTCAGATCTGGGATCCCCGCGACGAGACGCACCCGAGGGAAGGATTCATCTCGCCGGAGAAGCCCCGTAGCGCCGCGCCCTTGGTCGTCGTCCCCGTCTCCGGTCAAGCCAGCGCCGCCGTGAAACCATCGCCGTCCGCGAGCTCGGAGGACCGTCAGATCCAGATCGAACGGTTGAGGTGAGATCACGTGTTCCAAACCCGATTAGATCTGGACCGTTGGATCAAGATCCAACGGTTCACAATCGCCACGTGCTGTAGCAGTGCGATTATAGGATTAGATCTGGACCGTCCGATCTAAATCGAACGGCCCACGATCAACGAGTAGTTTCAACGTGTTAACCCTGGATCTAATCCGCGCCGTTGAATTTCAAACCAACGGCCGAGATTGCGCCACGTGTCGGGAAGTTGGACCGACGCGGTCAGCGCCGTCCACGCACGCGGCGTGCAGTGACGCCGACACGGGGCCCGCGTGTCAGAGGGCCCGCATGTCAGTGGCTAACCCAGCCAAGCGCTGACGTCACCCATGACGTCACAGTGGACCCCACCTGTCAGCACCATGGGCTGAGCCCCGCTGACGTCAGCGATGACGTCACCCGAGTGGTCCCACATGTCAGTCTCACGTGGAGTCGTGGACCGAGTCCACGGTAGACCCGAGCCGAGCGTGGACCGAGCCCATGGACGGCCGACGCCGAGGCCAATCGAGGCTGCCACGTGTCCATGCTGACGCAATAATTAATTTCCGAAAAAGAAAATGATTTATTAATTCGAAATATTGATTCAAATTTAGATTCAAACTTCAAACGCTTATAACTTTTGCGTTTCAACTCCGATTTGAGTGATTCAAATTTCTAAATTTGTATAAAATTCAGATCTACTCAAATATGAATTTTATTTAATTTTTGGACTAAAGTTTTTCTCTGTAATATTATTTAATTGATTATTTAAACTTTAAATAATCATAACTTTTAACGTTTTAACTCCAAAATTGACGATTCCAGTTTCTAAAAATCCAGAAAATTATGTTCTCTCTGTTTATGGATTTTATTTGGAGTTTTGGGATGTTTTGCCTATTGTTTATTGGGTATTTGCTATTTGCACGCTTTACGAGTAGGCGTTGAAGTCTGGGAAGGATTCGAAGGAGAAGTGTTGACTCAGGATCCAACTCAAGACCCGAGCAAGTACTTTTTGAAGGCAAGTTGTGCTTTGACCATGTTGATCCTATTTCGAAATCTATTTTGATTTAAACTATTGCACGCTAGTTCAATTAGAAAGATATTTTGTTTAAACATGGGGGTTAGATAAATACCAATTTCTTTGTATGACACCTTGATTACTTAAGTATGTGCCATGACCCTTTGTCACCCCTAGTTGTGGTTTACTAGTTGGACATTATTAAATTGCCAACATGGGTTTAGATCGTTGTAGTATCTTGCTTAGACACGCTCGTGCTCATGACATGATTTTGGACAATCAAATGATAATATGGACTTAATGATATATTTAACCTGTTTTGGAAAAGTATCATGTGATGTTGATGGCACGTGGTGCATGGTAATCAAGCGGGTTTGATAAACGATTTCGGCCGGGCATGTGGCAAGAGTAATCAGTGGGCCGATTGTGGCATTGGGAGTGTTGATTTGGTTTTTCGGGTAGTCTTGCCTGGTCACTCTAAGGACTTAACCTTGCAAGCCTTTGAACTAGGTCATACTTGCAACCACATGGCTGGAATGGGACGGCCCTAGTTGACTAAGTCGCTAAGGACTCACTTGTGGAGCCTCGGGGTGTCGATTACACCGTTTGTGTGATTATGCGGGAGCGTATCGTGGGCGTGGGCCAGGTACCCATCTAACGGTGTGTTGGTCCCATACTTCGCCTTGGCTAAGGGAAGGGATGGTGTAGAGCACGAACCGGAGAGGACCACTGTGTTGTTTGAGGCTTAGAAAGGCTTTGTTACGGGAACTCGCCTTTGTGGTGTTTCTTGTATCTTGTGGGTAAAGTGCATAACCTCTGCAGAGTGTAGAATCTATTTGAATAGCCGAGTCCACGATCTTGGACAATGCTCGGGAATTTGAGTCAAGGGTAGACTTTACGAAAATAACTTGGTTTTGAAAAAGATGGGTTGGTTTAACAATGAAGATGATGGAAATGTGGTTTAGGATGGGAAAAATGTTTGTTAAACTTCTTGAAAAGTTATTTATGCTTTACTTATTTCTCTTGCTTTCGAATCTACCTTTATTACTTGTCAAAAGTCAAGCATCGCAAATATACCCTGAGCTATTCCTTTGTACTAAGCCATGCATATAGTATATTAGCTTGCATTCTGTGCATGACTTCTTTGAGTACCAAGTACTCACCCTTGCCTCAACACAATACAGTTGAAGAGGAGATTACGCCACTTTGGAGGAGGAACTCCAAGAGGACCCGACTACTTAGGGATGCGAGCCGGTCGGTTGCACGTGGTATCTTTGGATGGCGCCACGAAGTTTATTTGATTTTCCGCTGCTATTAATTTTCTCTGAATAAGTTTAGCCTTGCGAGGCATACATTTTGTAACTTGGCCATAAGGTCGAGTAACTGATTTAGTTATTTAAATAAAGTACTTTATTGGTATCGATTGGTATGATTGTGATATTTACCGATGTTAAGACTGTGTGCACTAAGCGCGTTCTGGACTAGTGCTGAATACACAGAGGGTCGGATTTGCAAATTCGGGTCCCGACAGAGGTGGTATCAGAGCCATACTTGACCGTAGGCTCAACCCTAAGCTAGAATGGTCGTAGTGAGGATAAAACCTATTTTCTAAAGCTAAAAGTTTGTCAAGATAAGAAATGACATCTCGACTTATCCCCTTCTCTCGTTTCTTGTCTCTTGCTAAAATTTTCCCTTACCTTGTCACAATTTAAAAATTCCGAGTTCTTACGTAAAGCACTCTTGTGACAGATGGAGGTTTTCTCGATGAGTGAGCATAGGTTCTATAGTGAGACTCCTTCGCCGAGTCGAGACATAGAAGAAAGAGTCACCCTTTAGGCGTTAGACTCCAGAGTTAGTTCGATTTGAATTTGCTTTGTTTGCTGAGTGTGCAGTATGTGTTGCAAGGCCCTTAGGCATTGTAAGCAGCCATACCAAGTTACTAATAATAAAGATGGACCTTAAAGTTACCCCTTTCGCCCGCATAAGTTCCATATTACTTGTCTATTCTTGTTTCCATCTCATCTCTAAACCTAGAGCAAATCGGCAGATGGTGAACACCCGTGGAAACTTTGGAAGCAATGGGAGTGGATCTCGCCCGTGAGAAAAACCCCAATGATGGAGCACCAAAGACCGCCCTTGGATATGCGAGAATTTCGAGCGTTTCTTGCTGCCCAGACTCGATTGATGCATGCTATGATGCAACAAATGCAGCACGTCCACCGCTCAGGCCACTTTGCTAATCAAGTTAATCAGGGACCACGCTTGAATACAAGGTGTCGAGTTCATGAGGACTCACCCACCCACTTTCTCTGGGAATGCCAATCCATTGGAGGCCGATGATTGGTTAAGATCAATTGAGAGGAAGCTACACATAGCTCAATGCATAGGGAATGAGAAGGTACTTTACGCTTCTCATCAGTTGGAAGGAACGGCCGCCGAATGGTGGGAGAACTGTGCCACGCAGAGAACCCTCAAGATATCACTTGGGAAGAGTTCACGGTTGCATTCCGACAAGATATCACGTGCTGAAGGAATCATGGACCTTAAGAAGGAGGAGTTCAGAGCATCAAGCAAGGTAATCGGCCAGTGGCCGACTACGAACAAGTTCACACGGCTAGCACGCTACGCTTTGAGGATGTAGCGGCAGATAAATCCAGGCAGTCTCGTTTTATGAAGGGACTTAACTCGGGATTGCAAGTTGGGTTGATCACCCACACCTTTCAGATTTCCAAGAGTTGGTGAATAAGGCGCTTATTCTTGAGGACAAGCGCAAGAGGCTGGATGAGAACGAGAAGCGCAGGATGCAACAAAGAAGGATCACGTCGAGGAGCGCCAGCGGCGCTTGAGAGTTGCACCAAATCAATTCTTGATTCCAACCACGAATGCAACAAGGACACCATCCCGGCACCAAGACCCGCCAATCGAACTACCAAACCCCAGCCGCTAGAAACGCTACGAGTGCAACAAAGGAGCAGTGAGACGCCGCTACAATCGCAACGAGCGAGACACTTTGCCAACAGATTGTCCAAAGAAGACGGCAGGAGCGACCCGATTCGCTTCAACCTAGGAACCACCCAGCTAGGGCGCCGGACACCAGGAGCCACACCCTGCATCGTGGTGAGAGGCCGAGTCAACCATGTCACCGTAGATGCAACTGCAGAATGCTCACGGACGTCGTCTTGGGTAAGTTACTTGTTAACTCGTACCTGCGATTGATTTTGTTTGACTCGAGCTTCGCATTCGTTTGTTTCGCAAGGCTATGCTAATAGAAATGATTTAAGGATTGCAAGACTTAAGTGCATGCTTTTAGTTCAAACACCTGGTTCCGAACTCCGAACTGAAGTAGGATGTTCAGGGGTGAGCATACTAATAGATGGAATAGAGTTCTGGCAAACCTTATAATTTTGGAGACCCAGACCTTAGATGTCATATTGGGAATGGATTGGTTATCCAAGCACAAGGCTGTATTGGATTGTGGACGAAGGACTATCTCAGTTGAGAGCCCGTGTGGGAAGAAAGTGGAATTTCAAGCCACTGCAATTAGAGATGGACAGTTGATGGTTAACAGTACCGAGGCAATCAGCATAGATGATGTCTCAGTAGTGAATGAGTACCAAGATGTTTTTCCCGAAGATCTACCTGGTATGCCGCCAGACAGGGACATAGAGTTTGTGATAGAGCTTGTACCTGGTACAGCACCGATAGCAAAGAGACCCTATCGGATGTCCACCGAGGAGTTGGTAGAAATGATGAAACAACTAGTGGAGTTAATTGAGAAAGGATTTATCGAGACCAAGTTAGTCGCGTGGGAGCACCAGTTTTGTTTGTCAAGAAGAAGGACGGGAGTTTCAGGATGTGCATTGACTACCGTGCACTCAATGAAGTCACCGTGAAGAATAAGTATCCGCTACCCAGGATTGATGATTTGTTTGATCGATTAAGAGGAGCCGGAGTTTTCTCCAAGATTGATCTGAGATCGGGATACCATCGATTGAAGATCCGATCGAGGATATTCAAGATCGCATTCTCGTCAAGATATGGACATTACGAGTTCTGATTATGTCCTTTAGTGCAACGAATGCGCCGACTTATTTCATGAATATGATGAATAAGGTGTTCATGGAATATTTGGACAAGTTTGTCGTCGTGTTCATAGACGATATCCTAATCTACTCCAAGACAGAGGATGAACATGCCGAACACTTAAGGCGAGTTTTGGAAAAGCCGAGGAACAGCAACTTTTCGCCAAGTTCAGCAAGTGTGATTTTTGGAAGGACAAGGTGGAGTTTCTTGGACATGTAATGACCGCATGAGAGAGTCATTGTGGATCCAAGCAAAGTAGAAGCTGTGTTACATTGGGAGCGTAGAAGGCTGTGACCAGATTCGGAGTTTCCTTGGAATGGCGAGGATACTACCGCCGTTTCATTGAAGGCTTCTCGACAATTGCGAAACCTCTTACGCAATTGCTGAAGAAGGAAAAGAAGTTTGCATGGGCGCTTGAGAATGTGAGAAAGGATTTCAGGAGTTGAAGAAGCGATTGACATCAAGACCGGTGTTAGTTCTACGGATGTTGCTCAAAGCTTCGATATTTATTGTGACGATCGCGCCAAGGACTTGGATGTGTCGATGAGAATGGAAAGGTCGTCGCGTATGCATCAAGGCGATTGAGGCCGCTTGAGGAAAATTATCCGACACATGACCTAGAGTTAGGCTAGTAGTGCATGCCTTGAAGATATGGCGTCACTATCTGATTGGAAACAGATGTGAAGTATATACGGATCATAAGAGCCTTAAGTACATATTCACCCAGTCGGATCTGAATATGAGGCAGAGGAGATGGTTAGAGTTGATCAAGGACTATAATGTTGGAATCCATTACCATCCCGGGAAGGCCAACGTAGTAGCCGACGCTCTGAGTCGGAAAAGCCATACCGTGAGTACGTTGCTAGCCACAAGTCAGGATGAGTTATGTGAGGATTTTCAAAAGATGAAGATTGAGGTTGTACCTAGCGGATTCTTGGCCGCATTGGAAGTAAAGCCTACCCTAGAGGATCAGATCCGAGAAGGACAGAAGGATGATGACAAGATCCGCAGGATTAAGTCCATAAAGGAGGAAGGCAAGGCAGAGGACTTCAAATTGGATGAGCAAGGCACGTTGTGGATGAAGGATCGCATTTGTGTGCCTAACAAAAAGGAGTTAAAGCAACTGATTCTGGAAGAAGCCCATGACTCCAAGTACTCAATTCATCCTGGAAGCGCCAAGATGTATCAGGATCTGAAGGAGAGATTCTGGTGGCCGAGTATGAAACGAGAAGTTGCCGAGCATGTTGCATTGTGCGACGTATGCCAGAGAGTCAAGGCAATGCATCAGAGACCAGCAGGATTGCTACAGCCGCTGAAAATACCTGAGTGGAAGTGGGAGGAAATCGGAATGGATTTCATTACCGGTTTGCCGAAGACTCAAGGAGGTTATGACTCCATATGGGTTATAGTGGATCGCTTGACTAAAGTAGCCCATTTTATCCCGTGAAGACCACTTATTCGGGAGATAAATTAAGCGAGTTGTACATGATCAGGATTGTTTGTTTGCACGGAGTGCCAAAGAGGATTGTATCAGACAGAGGTACCCGGTTACCTCAAGGTTAGAATAAGCTGCATGAAGCCATGGGAACCCGTTTAAACTTCAAGATGACTTATCATCCACAGACGGATGGACAGACCGAAAGAGTCAACCAGATTCTGGAGGATATGTTGAGAGCTTGTGCATTGGCTTATGCTACCTCTTGGGATAAGAGTTTGCCGTATGCCGAGTTTAGTTACAACAATAGTTATCAGGCTAGTTCTGAGATGTCACCTTTTGAGGCCTTTGTATGGTCGACTCGCATCGGACGCCATTGAATTGGAATGAGACCGGCGAGCCGTGTCTTTGGACCTGATATTCTTCAAGAGGTGAAGAAGCAGATCGCTATGATTAGGAAAGGTTGAAGATAGCCCAATCTCGACAAAAGAGTTATGCTGACAATCGTCGCCGGGATTTGAGTTTTGAACCAGAAGACTTTGTTTACCTCAGAGTTACGCCTCTCAGGGGAGTTAAGAGGTTCCATGCCAAAGGGAAACTTGCACCCGTTATGTTGGACCATTTAAGATTTTGAGCCGCAGAGGCGAAGTTGCTTATCACCGGAGTTGCCACGATCGTTGGCGGAGTACATGATGTATTCCATGTGTCCCGATTAAAGAAGTGTCTCCGAGTTCTGAGGAGCAGACAGATCGTTAGAATCAATTGAGTTGCAAGAGGATTTGACTTATAAGGAGTATCCCGTAGGGATTCTAGACACAATGGATCGAGAAACTAGAAACAAGTCAACCCGCTTCAGTAGAGTTCGATGGAGCAACCATGAAGAAAGCGAAGCGACTTGGGAGCGAAGAGGATTTGAAGAAAGAATTTCCAAACCTATTCCTTTAGTGAGCCCCGAATCTCGGGGACGAGATTCTATTAAGGGAGGTTTGTAACACCCCAAAATTTTACTTGTCCTAAATTCATGTGTGATTTGGCACTTTGGTGAATTTTGGAATTTTAGAATTTATTTGGATTTATTTGGAATTTATTTGAATTTATTCCATTTTGAAATAATTAAAGAATTTAATGTTGCAAATAAAATTTTGTTGGAAATATTTTATTTGAGTCCAAAATGATCCAAAGTATTTTCGAATTTTTGGAATTTTTCTCGAGTCATTTGCTATTTTTAATGAATTAAATGAATTATCGGGAATTATTTTAAATATTAAATCGCTGGAAATTCAAACTCGGGTCAAGTACTGTTCATCCGATCGAAGTCGGAACCCGAGTCGGACTCGAGTCCGACGAGCCACGTGACTCGACCAAACCCACTCCTAAACCTAATCAATCCCAACCGTTGGATCAAGATCCAGCGGTGAGATCCGCCTGCAGTTCGAGCCGTATCCGCCCGGATCCGATCGCGCCGTCGCGATCGTGGCCGTTGATCGCGCCACGTGGACGGCCGAGAGTCGTCGTCTTCGCGAGACCGAAGCCGGACTCGCCGCCGCGCCGCCGTGTAGGATTAGGTTTCCGTCTAGGCACGAACGCCGAGGCTATTTAAAGCGTGAGGCGTCCCCGAGGTTGCCCTCATCCTTGCGCACCGTTCCCGAGCCATCTCGGCGCGCCGTTGAGCATGTCGCAATCGCCGGAGTTGTCTCTTCCCTCCGCCGAGGTTTTGTAGATTTCCGTAAAGTCGTCGTCCGTCGTCTTCCGCCGAGAAGGAGCTCAGATCTGGGATCCCCGCGACGAGACGCACCCGAGGGAAGGATTCATCTCGCCGGAGAAGCCCCGTAGCGCCGCGCCCTTGGTCATCGTCCCCGTCTCCGGTCAAGCCAGCGCCGCCGTGAAACCATCGCCGTCCGCGAGCTCGGAGGACCGTCAGATCCAGATCGGACGGTTGAGGTGAGTTCACGTGTTCCAACCCCGATTAGATCTGGACCATTGGATCAAGATCCAACGGTTCACAATCGCCACGCGTCTTTAGCAAAGGCGATTATAGGATTAGATCCGACCGTCCGATCTAAATCGAGCGGCCCACGATCAACGAGTAGTTTCAACGTGTTAACCCTGGATCTAATCCGCCGTTGAATTTCAAATCAACGGCCGTGATTGCGCCACGTGTCGGGAAGTTGGACCGACGCAGTCGTGGCCACGCAGCCAGCGTGCGTGTGTGGCCCGACACGCGAGGCCCGCGTGTCGAGGGCCCGCATGTCGCTGGCTAACCCAGCCAAGCGCCGACGTCACCCATGACGTCACAGATGGACCCCACCTGCCAGCACCATGGGCCGAGCCCGCCGACGCCAACGATGACGCTACCCGAGTGGTCCCACATGTCGGGCCTCACGTGGAGTCGTGGGCCGAGTCCACAGTAGACCCGAGCCGAGCGTGGACCGAGCCCATGGACCGGTGACGTCAGCAGGCCAATCGAGGCTGCCACGTGTCCATGCCGACGCAATAATTAATTTCAGAAAAAAAGAAAATGATTTATTAATTCGAAATATTGATTCAAATTTAGATTCAAACTTCAAACGCTTATAACTTTTGCGTTTCAACTCCGATTTGAGTGATTCAAATTTCTAAATTTGTATAAAATTCAGATCTACTCAAATATGAATTTTATTTAATTTTTGGACTAAAGTTTTTCTCTGTAATATTATTTAATTGATTATTTAAACTTTAAATAATCATAACTTTTACGTTTTAACTCCAAAATTAGCGATTCCAGTTTCTAAAAATCCAGAAAATTATGTTCTCTCTGTTTATGGATTTTATTTGGAGTTTTGGGATGTTTTTGCCTATTGTTTATTGGGTATTTGCTATTTGCACGCTTTACGAGTAGAGCGTTGAAGTGCCGGAAGGATTCGAAGGAGAAGTGTTGACTCAGGATCCAACTCAAGACCCAGAGCAAGTACTTTTTGAAGGCAAGTTGTGCTTTGACCATGTTGATCCTATTTCGAAATCTATTTTGATTTAAACTATTGCACGCTAGTTCAATTAGAAAGATATTTTGTTTAAACATGGGGTTAGATAAATACCAATTTCTTTGTATGACACCTTGATTACTTAAGTATGTGCCATGACCCTTTGTCACCCTAGTTGTGGTTTACTAGTTGGACATTATTAAATTGCCAACATGGGTTTAGATCGTTGTAGTATCTTGCTTAGACACGCTACGTGCTCATGACATGATTTTGGACAATCAAATGATAATATGGACTTAATGATATATTGAACCTGTTTTGGAAAAGTATCATGTGATGTTGATGGCACGTGGTGCATGGTAATCAGCGGGGTTTGATAAACGATTTCGGCCAGGGCATGTGGCAAGAGTAATCAGTGGGCCAGTTGTGGCATTGGGAGTGTTGATTTGGTTTTTCGGGTAGTCTTGCCTGGTCACTCTAAGGACTTAACCTTGCAAGCCTTTGAACTGGGTCATACTTGCAACCACATGGCTGGAATGGGGCGGCCCTAGTTGACTAAGTCGCTAAGGACTCACTTGTGGAGCCTCAGGGTGTCGATTACACCGTTTGTGTGATTGTGCGGGGAGCGTATCGTGGGCGTGGCCAGGTACCCATCTAACGGTGTGTTGGTCCCATACTTCGCCTTGGCTAAGGGAAGGGATGGTGTAGAGCACGAACCTGAGAGGACCACTGTGTTGTTTGAGGCTTCGAAAGGCTTTATTCACTGAACTCGCCTTTGTGGTGTTTCTTGTATCTTGTGGGTAAAGTGCATAACCTCTGCAGAGTGTAGAATCTATTTGAATAGCCGAGTCCACGGTACTGGACAATGCTCGGGAATTACAGTCAAGGGGTAGACTTTCTGAAAATAACTTGGTTTTGAAAAGATGGGTTGGTTTAACAATGAAGATGATGGAAATGTGGTTTAGGATGGGAAAAATGTTTGTTAAACTTCTTGAAAAGTTATTTATGCTTTACTTATTTCTACTGCTTTCGAATCTACTTTTATTACTTGTCAAAAGTCATTTCGCAAATATACCCTGAGCTATTCCTTTGTACTAAGCCATGCATATAGTATATTAGCTTGCATTCTCATGCATGACTTGCTTGAGTACCAAGTACTCACCCTTGCCTCAACACAATACCAGTTGAAGAGGAGATTACGCCACTTTGGAGGAGGAACTCCAAGAGGACCCGACTACTTAGGGATGCGAGCCCGATCGGTTGCCTGTGGTATCTTTGGATGGCGCCACTAAGTTTATTTGATTTTCCGCTGCTATTATTTTTCTCTGAATAAGTTTCGCCTTGCGAGGCATACATTTTGTAACTTGGCCATAAGGTCGAGTAACCAGTTTGGTTATTTAAATAAAGTACTTTATTGGTATCGATTGGTATGATTGTGATATTTACCGATGTTAAGACTGTGTGCACTAGCGCGTTCCTGGACTAGTGCTGAATACACAGAGGGTCCGGATTTGCAAATTCGGGGTCCCGACACGTATGCATGGTAGTGATGTCCTCATCACAGCAAGTACCCCTTGTGGCCCGTCGCGGAGGGATGTTTCGCACTCACTCGGACGTATTCAAAATGAATGCAGAATTGTGCTGAAACGCACAAGCGAACATCGTAAGTTAATTCTGCGTGTTTGGCACTCAGTTTCGTTTCGTGCATCGCTTTCGATTTTTTCAACTTAGGAACTCGTCGTTGTGGAATATTTCACGGCGACTCGGACGGATTCGAAATGCATGCCTAAATGAATTGCAATCGGTGTGTTTGGCACCCGGCTTCATTTCGTTCACCGTTTTCGTTTCGTGCCGCAATGTTTCATTTTGGCGTGCTAGGTTGCAACGTGTAAGGTGCTTGCCATAATGTTCCATTTCGTGCGTCATTTTCGGCGTGCGTGGTGTTTGCCACAATGTGTCATTTCATGCATCATTTTCATTTCGAATGGCTTCCGCTGCAGTGCCCGTTGGGACGCGTCGTGGAGGAATGTTTCAGACCTACTCGAATGGATTCGATACAAATGATGAAAAGCACTAGCAAACATCATAAGTTCTTTCGGGGTGTCTAGCACTCGGTTCTGTTTCGTGCATCGGTTTCGTTTGTATTCAGCTTTTATTAACAGTGGGAACCCGTCGTGGTGGAACATTTGACACCGACTCGGACATATTCAAAATGCATGCCGAAATGAGTGGAAGCACATATGAATTCCACTCGATGTGTTTCGCACTCAGTTTCATCTCGTGCAACGTTTTGAGCGGGTGGCGCTTGTTGTATTCGTTCGTACTCATCGCGGAGAAATGTTTCACAACAACTCGGATGGACTCGAAATGCATGCGGAATGTGCTTGGGCAAATATAAAGTTCATTCGGCATGATTGGAGCGAAGTTTCGTTTAGTGCACCGTTTTGAATGCAGCGTGTAGTTTACAGTACCATTAGGGACCCATCGTGCATGAATATTTCGCATCGACTCGGACGTACTCGAAATGCTTGTCGAAATGGGATAGGGCATATATGAAGTCCATTCGGGGAGTTTGACACCAATTTTCCTTTCGTGCATCGTTTCCGTCCGGACGCAGCTTGCAGAACACCTTTGCGACCCGTCGCGGAGTGATGTTTCCACACTCACTCGGACGTATTCGAAATGAATGCAGAACTGTAGCAGCAATGCATGGAAAGTCCACTCGCGCATTTTGGCCTACATTTTCCTTTCGTTCATCGTTTCGATACGTACGCAGCTTGCAGTACCCGTTGGCACCTATCGCGGAGAAATGTTTTGCACCGACCGGATGCAGCAGAAATGCATGCGAAATGAGCTTGGGGACACATGAACTCTATTCACGGTGTCTGCCGCCAAGCTTTCTTTCCGTACTCGTTCGCACGAGCGTGACTTGTAGTACCATTTGTCGTGTTGGTTTCGCACCAACACGGATGAGCCCAAATTGCTTGCTAAAATGAGCTACGGCGGACATGAAGTCCATTCTGGTTGATTGACTCTCAGCTTCATCTTATCGTCGTTTTCTTGTGAAAATCCTTGCACCATACAGTACTCATCGCGGAGGAATGTTTCACACGACTCGGAAAGATTCAAAAGCAGCGTGCGAAATGTGCTTGGGCATATATGAAGTTCATTCGGCATATTTGGAACAATGTTTTGTTTTTGCACCATTCTGAAATGCAGCGTGTAGTTTACATTACCATTAGGGACCCATTGTGCATGAATGTTTCGGTTCGAGCCGGACGCACTCGAAATGCTTGCTGAAACGGGCTAGGGCGCATGTGAAGCCCATTCGGGGAGTTTGACACCGAGATTCGTTTCGTGCATCGTTTTCATTCGGACGCAGCAAGTACCCCTTGTGGCCCGCCGCGGAGGGATGTTTCGCACTCACTCGGACGTATTCAAAATGAATGCAGAATTGTGCTGGTTTGGCACTCAGTTTCGTTTCGTGCATCGCTTTCGATTTTTTCAGCTTAGGAACTCGTCGTTGTGGAATATTTCACGGCGACTCGGACGGATTCGAAATGCATGCCTAAATGAATTGCAATCGGTGTGTTTGGCACCCGGCTTCATTTCGTTCACCGTTTTCGTTTCGTGCCGCAATGTTTCATTTTGGCGTGCTAGGTTGCAACGTGTAAGGTGCTTGCCATAATGTTCCATTTCGTGCATCATTTTCGGCGTGCGTGGTGTTTGCCACAATGTGTCATTTCATGCATCATTTTCATTTCGAATGGCTTCCGCTGCAGTGCCCGTTGGGACGCGTCGTGGAGGAATGTTTCAGACCTACTCGAATGGATTCGATACAAATGATGAAAAGCACTAGCAAACATCATAAGTTCTTCCGAGTGTCGGCACTTCGGTTCTGTTTAGTGCATCGGTTTCGTTTGTATTCAGCTTTTATTAACCGTGGGAACCCGTCGTGGTGGAGCGTTTGACACCGACTTCGGACATATTCAAAATGCATGCGAAATGAGTGGAAGCACATCACGAATTCCACTCGGTGTGTTTCGCACTCAGTTTCATCTCGTGCAGCGTTTTGAGCAGGCGGCGCTTGTTGTATTCGTTCGTACTCATCGCGGAGAAATGTTTCACAACAACTCGGATGGACTCGAAATGCATGCCGGAATGTGCTTGGGCAAATATAAAGTTCATTCGGCATGATTGGAACGAAGTTTCGTTTCGTGCACCGTGTTGATGCAGCGTGTAGTTCTGAGTACCATTAGGGACCCATCGTGCATGAATATTTCGCATCGACTCGGACGTACTCGAAATGCTTGTCGAAATGGGATAGGGCATATATGAAGTCCATTCGGGGAGTTTGACACCAATTTTCCTTTCGTGCATCGTTTCCGTCCGGACGCAGCTTGCAGAACACCTTGCGACCCGTCGCGGAGGGATGTTTTACACTCACTCTAACGTATTCGAAATGAATGCAGAACTGTGCTGAAATGCATGGAAAGTCCACTCGCGCTTGATTTGGCCTACATTTTCCTTTCGTGCATCGTTTTGATACGACGCAGCTTGCGATACCCGTTGGCACCTATCGCGGAGAAATGTTTTGCACCGACCGGATGCAACAGAAATGCATGCGAAATGAGCTTGGGCACACATGAACTCTATTCACGGTGTCTGCCGCCAAGCTTTCTTTCCGTACTCGTTACAGCGCGAACGTGACTTGTAGTACCATTTGTCGTGTTGGTTTCGCACCGACACGGATGAGCCCAAATTGCTTGCTAAAATGAGCTACGGCAGACATGAAGTCCATTCTGGTTGATTGACTCTCAGCTTCATCTTATGCGTCGTTTTCTTGTGAAAATCCTTGCACCATACAGTACTCGTCGCGGAGGAATGTTTCACACGACTCGGAAAGATTCAAAACGCGTGCCGAAATGTGCTTGGGCATATATGAAGTTCATTCGGCATATTTGGAACAATGTTTTGTTTTTTGCACCATTCTAGTACGCGTGTAGTTTACATTACCATTAGGGACCCGTTGTGCATGAATGTTCGGTTCGAGCCGGACGTACTCGAAATGCTTGCTGAAACGGGCTAGGGCGCATGTGAAGCCCATTCGGGGAGTTTGACACCGAGATTCGTTTCGTGCATCGTTTTCATTCGGACGCAGCAAGTGCCCCTTGTGGCCCGTCGCGGAGGGATGTTTCGCACTCACTCGGACGTATTCAAAATGAATGCATAATTGTGCTGAAACGCACAAGCGAACATCGTAAGTTAATTCTGCGTGTTTGGCACTCAGTTTCGTTTCGTGCATCGCTTTCGATTTTTTCAGCTTAGGAACTCGTCGTTGTGGAATATTTCACGGCGACTCGGACGGATTCGAAATGCATGCCTAAATGAATTGCAATCGGTGTGTTTGGCACCCGGCTTCATTTCGTTCACCGTTTTCGTTTCGTGCCGCAATGTTTCATTTTGGCGTGCTAGGTTGCAACGTGTAAGGTGCTTGCCATAATGTTCCATTTCGTGCGTCATTTTCGGCGTGCGTGGTGTTTGCCACAATGTGTCATTTCATGCATCATTTTCATTTCGAATGGCTTCCGCTGCAGTGCCCGTTGGGACGCGTCGTGGAGGAATGTTTCAGACCTACTCGAATGGATTCGATACAAATGATGAAAAGCTCTAGCAAACATCATAAGTTCTTTGGGTGTCTGGCACTTTCGGTTCTGTTTAGTGCATCGGTTTCGTTTGTATTCAGCTTTTATTAACCGTGGGAACCCGTCGTGGTGGAGCGTTTGACACCGACTTCGGACATATTCAAAATGCATGCGAAATGAGTGGAAGCACATCACGAATTCCACTCGGTGTGTTTCGCACTCAGTTTCATCTCGTGCAGCGTTTTGAGCGAGCGGCGCTTGTTGTATTCGTTCGTACTCATCGCGGAGAAATGTTTCACAACAACTCGGATGGACTCGAAATGCATGCCAGAATGTGCTTGGGCAAATATAAAGTTCATTCGGCATGATTGGAACAAAGTTTCGTTTCGTGCACCGTTTTGTTACGCGTGTAGTTTACTGTACCATTAGGGACCCATCGTGCATGAATATTTCGCATCGACTCGGACGTACTCGAAATGCTTGTCGAAATGGGATAGGGCATATATGGAGTCCATTCGGGGAGTTTGACACCAATTTTCCTTTCGTGCATCGTTTACGTCCGGACGCAGCTTGCAGAACACCTTGCGACCCGTCGCGGAGGGATGTTTCCACACTCACTCGGAAGTATTCGAAATGAATGCAGAACTGTAGCAGCAATGCATGAAAAGTCCACTCGCGCAGTTTGGCCTACATTTTCCTTTCGTGCTTCGTTTTGATACGCACGCAGCTTGCTGTGCCCGTTGGCACCTATTGCGGAGAAATGTTTTCCACCGACCGGATGCAACAGAAATGCATGCGAAATGAGCTTGGGCACACATGAACTCTATTCACGGTGTCTGCGCCAAGCTTTCTTTTAAATACTCGTTACGCACGAGCGTGACTTGTAGTACCATTTGTCGTGTTGGTTTCGCACCGACACGGATGAGTAAATTGCTTGCTAAAATGAGCTACGGCGGACATGAAGTCCATTCTGGTTGATTGACTCTCAGCTTCATCTTATCGTCGTTTTCTTGTGAAAATCCTTGCACCATCTGATACTCGTCGCGGAGGAATGTTTCACCACGACTTCGGAAAGATTCAAAAGCAGCGTGCGAAATGTGCTTGGGCATATATGAAGTTCATTCGGCATATTTGGAACAATGTTTTGTTTTTGCACCATTCTGAAATGCAGCGTGTAGTTTACATTACCATTAGGGACCCATTGTGCATGAATGTTTGGTTCGAGCGGACGTACTCGAAATGCTTGCTGAAGCGGGCTAGGCGCATGTGAAGCCCATTCGGGAGTTTGACACGAGATTCGTTTCGTGCATCGTTTTCATTCGGACGCAGCAAGTGCCCCTTGTGGCCCGTCGCGGAGGGATGTTTCGCACTCACTCGGACGTATTCAAAATGAATGCATAATTGTGCTGAAACGCACAAGCGAACATCGTAAGTTAATTCTGCGTGTTTGGAACTCAGATTCGATTCGTGCATCGCTATCGATATTTTCAGAATATGAACTCGTCGTTGTGGAATATTTCTCGGCGACTCGGATGGTCGAAATGCATGCCTAAATGAATTGCAATCGGTGTGTTTGGCACCCGGCTTCATTCGTTCACCGTTTTAGTTTAGTGCGCAATGTTTCATTTTGGCGTGCTAGGTTACAGCGTGTAAGGTGCTTGCCATAATGTTCCATTTAATTGCATCATTTTCGGCGTGCGTGGTGTTTGCCACAATGTGTCATTTCATGCATCATTTTCATTTCGAATGGCTTCCGCTGCAGTGCCCGTTGGGACGCGTCGTGGAGGAATGTTTCAGACCTACTTGAATGGATTCGATACAAATGATTAAAAGAACTACCAAACATCATAAGTTCTTTCGGGGTGTCTGGCACTCGGTTCTGTTTCGTGCATCGGTTTCGTTTGTATTCAGCTTTTATTAACCGTGGGAACCCGTCGTGGTGGAACATTTGGCACCGACTCGGACATATTCAAAATGCATGCCGAAATGAGTGGAAGCACATCACGAATTCCACTCGGTGTGTTTCGCACTCAGTTTCATCTCGTGCAGCGTTTTGAGCGAGCGGCGCTTGTTGTATTCGTTCGTACTCATCGCGGAGAAATGTTTCACAACAACTCGGATGGACTCGAAATGCATGCGGAATGTGCTTGGGCAAATATAAAGTTCATTCGGCATGATTGGAGCGAAGTTTCGTTTAGTGCACCGTTTTGATGCAGCGTGTAGTTTACAGTACCATTAGGGACCCATCGTGCATGAATATTCGCATCGACTCGGACGTACTCGAAATGCTTGTCGAAATGGGATAGGGCATATATGAAGTCCATTCGGGAGTTTGACACCAATTTTCCTTTCGTGCATCGTTTCCGTCAGGACGCGGCTTGCAGAACACCTTGCGACCCGTCGCGGAGGATGTTTCCACACTCACTCGGACGTATTGAAATGAATGCAGAACTGTAGCAGCAATGCATGGAAAGTCCACTCGCGCAGTTTGGCCTACATTTTCCTTCGTGCATCGTTTTGATCACGCGGCTTGCAGTACCCGTTGGCACCTATCGCGGAGAAATGTTTTGCACCGACCGGATGCAGCAGAAATGCATGCGAAATGAGCTTGGGCACACATGAACTCTATTCACGGTGTCTGCGCGCAAGCTTTCTTTTAATTACTCGTTAAGCACGAGCGTGACTTGTAGTACCATTTGTCGTGTTGGTTTCGCACCGACACGGATGAGCCCAAATTGCTTGCTAAAATGAGCTACGGCAGACATGAAGTCCATTCTGGTTGATTGAAACTCAGCTTCATCTTATCGTCGTTTTCTTGTGAAAATCCTTGCACCATACAGTACTCGTCGCGGAGGAATGTTTCACCACGACTTCGGAAAGATTCAAAGCAGCGTGCGAAATGTGCTTGGGCATATATGAAGTTCATTCGGCATATTTGGAACAATGTTTTGTTTTTGCACCATTCTGAAATGCAGCGTGTAGTTTACATTACCATTAGGGACCCATTGTGCATGAATGTTTCGGTTCGAGCGGACGTACTCGAAATGCTTGCTGAAGCGGGCTAGGCGCATGTGAAGCCCATTCGGGAGTTTGACACGAGATTCGTTTGGTGCATCGTTTTCATTCGGACGCAGCAAGTACCCCTTGTGGCCCGTCGCGGAGGGATGTTCGCACTCACTCGGACGTATTCAAAATGAATGCATAATTGTGCTGAAAGCGCTGGCGAACATCGTAAGTTAATTCTGCGTGTTTGGCACTCAGTTTCGTTTAGTGCATCGCTTTCGATTTTTCAGCTTAGGAACTTCGTCGTTGTGGAATATTTCACGGCGACTGAGACGGTCGAAATGCATGCCTAAATGAATTGCAATCGGTGTGTTTGGCACCGGCTTCATTTCGTTCACCGTTTCGTTTAGTGCCGCAATATTTTATTTTGGCGTGCTAGGTTGCAACGTGTAAGGTGCTTGCCATAATGTTCCATTTTGTGCATCATTTTCGGCGTGCGTGGTGTTTGCCACAATGTGTCATTTCATGCATCATTTTCATTTCGAATGGCTTCGCTGCAGTGCCCGTTGGGGCCAGCGTCGTGGAGGAATGTTTCAGACCTACTCGAATGGATTCGATACAAATGATGAAAAGCACTAGCAAACATCATAAGTTCTTTCGGGGTGTCTGGCACTCGGTTCTGTTTCGTGCATCGGTTTCGTTTGTATTCAGCTTTTATTAACCGTGGGAACCCGTCGTGGTGGAGCGTTTGACACCGACTTCGGACATATTCAAAATGCATGCGAAATGAGTGGAAGCACATACGAATTCCACTCGGTGTGTTTCGCACTCAGTTTCATCTCGTGCAGCGTTTTGAGCGAGCGGCGCTTGTTGTATTCGTTCGTACTCATCAGCGGAGAAATGTTTCACAACAACTTCGGATGGACTCGAAATGCATGCCGGAATGTGCTTGGGCAAATATAAAGTTCATTCGGCATGATTGGAACGAAGTTTCGTTTCGTGCACCGTTTTGGTCCGCGTGTAGTTTACAGTACCATTAGGGACCCATCGTGCATGAATATTTCGCATCGACTCGGACGTACTCGAAATGCTTGTCGAAATGGGATAGGGCATATATGAAGTCCATTCGGGGAGTTTGACACCAATTTTCCTTTCGTGCATCGTTTCCGTCCGGACGCAGCTTGCAGAACACCTTGCGACCCGTCGCGGAGGGATGTTTCCACACTCACTTTCGGACGTATTGAAATGAATGCAGAACTGTAGCAGCAATGCATGGAAAGTCCACTCGCGCGGTTTGGCCTACATTTTCCTTTCGTGCATCGTTTTGATCATACGCGGCTTGCAGTACCCGTTGGCACCTATCGCGGAGAAATGTTTTGCACCGACCGGATGCAACAGAAATGCATGCGAAATGAGCTTGGGCACACATGAACTCTATTCACGGTGTCTGCCGCCAAGCTTTCTTTCGTACTCGTTACGCACGAGCGTGACTTGTAGTACCATTTGTCGTGTTGGTTTCGCACCGACACGGATGAGCAAATTGCTTGCTAAAATGAGCTACGGCAGACATGAAGTCCATTCTGGTTGATTGACACTCAGCTTCATCTTATCGTCGTTTTCTTGTGAAAATCCTTGCACCATACAGTACTCGTCGCGGAGGAATGTTTCACCACGACTCGGAAAGATTCAAAAGCAGCGTGCGAAATGTGCTTGGGCATATATGAAGTTCATTCGGCATATTTGGAACAATGTTTTGTTTTTGCACCATTCTGAAATGCAGCGTGTAGTTTACATTACCATTAGGGACCCATTGTGCATGAATGTTTCGGTTCGAGCGGACGTACTCGAAATGCTTGCTGAAGCGGGCTAGGGCGCATGTGAAGCCCATTCGGGAGTTTGACACGAGATTCGTTTAGTGCATCGTTTTCATTCGGACGCAGCAAGTACCCCTTGTGGCCCGTCGCGGAGGATGTTCGCACTCACTCGGACGTATTCAAAATGAATGCATAATTGTGCTGAAAGCGCTGGCGAACATCGTAAGTTAATTCTGCGTGTTTGGCACTCAGTTTCGTTTAGTGCATCGCTTCGATTTTTCAGCTTAGGAACTTCGTCGTTGTGGAATATTTCACGGCGACTCGGACGGATTCGAAATGCATGCCTAAATGAATTGCAATCGGTGTGTTTGGCACCGGCTTCATTTCGTTCACCGTTTTCGTTTAGTGCGCAATGTTTCATTTTGGCGTGCTAGGTTGCAGCGTGTAAGGTGCTTGCCATAATGTTCCATTTAGTGCATCATTTTAGGCGTCGCGTGGTGTTTGCCACAATGTGTCATTTCATGCATCATTTTCATTTCGAATGGCTTCGCTGCAGTGCCCGTTGGGGGCGTCGTGGAGGAATGTTTCAGACCTACTCGAATGGATTCGATACAAATGATGAAAAGCACTAGCAAACATCATAAGTTCTTCGGGGTGTCGGCACTCGGTTCTGTTTCGTGCATCGGTTTCGTTTGTATTCAGCTTTTATTAACCGTGGGAACCGTCGTGGTGGAGCGTTTGACACCGACTTCGGACATATTCAAAATGCATGCGAAATGAGTGGAAGCACATCACGAATTCCACTCGGTGTGTTTCGCACTCAGTTTCATCTCGTGCAACGTTTTCGAACGGGGGACGCGTGTTGTATTCGTTCGTACTCATCGCGGAGAAATGTTTCACAACAACTCGGATGGACTCGAAATGCACGCCGGAATGTGCTTGGGCAAATATAAAGTTCATTCGGCATGATTGGAGCGAAGTTTCGTTTAGTGCACCGTTTTGATGCAGCGTGTAGTTTACAATACCATTAGGGACCCATCGTGCATGAATATTTCGCATCGACTCGGACGTACTCGAAATGCTTGTCGAAATGGGATAGGGCATATATGAAGTCCATTCGGGGAGTTTGACACCAATTTTCCTTTCGTGCATCGTTTCCGTCCGGACGCGGCTTGCGAGAACACCTTGCGACCCGTCGCGGAGGATGTTTCCACACTCACTCGGACGTATTCGAAATGAATGCAGAACTGTAGCAGCAATGCATGGAAAGTCCACTCGCGCGATTTGGCCTACATTTTCCTTCGTGCATCGTTTTGATACGCACGCTGCTTGCAGTACCCGTTGGCACCTATCGCGGAGAAATGTTTTGCACCGACCCGGATGCAACAGAAATGCATGCCGAAATGAGCTTGGGCACACATGAACTCTATTCACGGTGTCTGCGCCAAGCTTTCTTTTAAATACTCGTTACAGCGCGAGCGTGACTTGTAGTACCATTTGTCGTGTTGGTTTCGCACCGACACGGATGAGCCCAAATTGCTTGCTAAAATGAGCTACGGCAGACATGAAGTCCATTCTGGTTGATTGACTCTCAGCTTCATCTTATCGTCGTTTTCTTGTGAAAATCCTTGCACCATACAGTACTCGTCGCGGAGGAATGTTTCACCACGACTTCGGAAAGATTCAAAGCAGCGTGCGAAATGTGCTTGGGCATATATGAAGTTCATTCGGCATATTTGGAACAATGTTTTGTTTTTGCACCATTCTGAAATGCAGCGTGTAGTTTACATTACCATTAGGGACCCATTGTGCATGAATGTTTGATTCGAGCCGGACGTACTCGAAATGCTTGCTGAAAGCAGGCTAGGCGCATGTGAAGCCCATTCGGGAGTTTGACACGAGATTCGTTTGGTGCATCGTTTTCATTCGGACGCCAGCAAGTACCCCTTGTGGCCCGTCGCGGAGGGATGTTCGCACTCACTCGGACGTATTCAAAATGAATGCATAATTGTGCTGAAAGCGCACAGCGAACATCGTAAGTTAATTCTGCGTGTTTGGCACTCAGTTTCGTTTCGTGCATCGCTTCGATTTTTCAGCTTAGGAACTTCGTCGTTGTGGAATATTTCACGGCGACTTCGAATGGTCGAAATGCATGCCTAAATGAATTGCAATCGGTGTGTTTGGCACCGGCTTCATTCGTTCACCGTTTTCGTTCGTGCCGCAATGTTTCATTTTGGCGTGCTAGGTTGCAACGTGTAAGGTGCTTGCCATAATGTTCCATTTAGTGCATCATTTTCGGCGTGCGTGGTGTTTGCCACAATGTGTCATTTCATGCATCATTTTCATTTCGAATGGCTTCGCTGCAGTGCCCGTTGGGGCGCGTCGTGGAGGAATGTTTCAGACCTACTCGAATGGATTCGATACAAATGATGAAAAGCACTAGCAAACATCATAAGTTCTTCGGGTGTCTGGCACTTTCGGTTCTGTTTAGTGCATCGGTTTCGTTTGTATTCAGCTTTTATTAACCGTGGGAACCCGTCGTGGTGGAGCGTTTGACACCGACTTCGGACATATTCAAAATGCATGCGAAATGAGTGGAAGCACATCACGAATTCCACTTTCGGTGTGTTCGCACTCAGTTTCATCTCGTGCAGCGTTTTGAGCGGCGGCGCTTGTTGTATTCGTTCGTACTCATCGCGGAGAAATGTTTCACAACAACTCGGATGGACTCGAAATGCATGCGGAATGTGCTTGGGCAAATATAAAGTTCATTCGGCATGATTGGAGCGAAGTTTCGTTTAGTGCACCGTTTTGATGCAGCGTGTAGTTTACAATACCATTAGGGACCCATCGTGCATGAATATTTCGCATCGACTCGGACGTACTCGAAATGCTTGTCGAAATGGGATAGGGCATATATGAAGTCCATTCGGGGAGTTTGACACCAATTTTCCTTTCGTGCATCGTTTCCGTCCGGACGCAGCTTGCAGAACACCTTGCGACCCGTCGCGGAGGGATGTTTCCACACTCACTCGGACGTATTCGAAATGAATGCAGAACTGTAGCAGCAATGCATGGAAAGTCCACTCGCGCAGTTTGGCCTACATTTTCCTTTAGTGCATCGTTTTGATACGCACGCAGCTTGCAGTACCCGTTGGCACCTATCGCGGAGAAATGTTTTGCACCGACCCGGATGCAACAGAAATGCATGCCGAAATGAGCTTGGGCACACATGAACTCTATTCACGGTGTCTGCCGCAAGCTTTCTTTTCGTACTCGTTCAGCACGAGCGTGACTTGTAGTACCATTTGTCGTGTTGGTTTCGCACCGACACGGATGAGCCCAAATTGCTTGCTAAAATGAGCTACGGCGGACATGAAGTCCATTCTGGTTGATTGACTCTCAGCTTCATCTTATCGTCGTTTTCTTGTGAAAATCCTTGCACCATACAGTACTCGTCAGCGGAGGAATGTTTCACCACGACTTCGGAAAGATTCAAAGCAGCGTGCGAAATGTGCTTGGGCATATATGAAGTTCATTCGGCATATTTGGAACAATGTTTTGTTTTTGCACCATTCTGAAATGCAGCGTGTAGTTTACATTACCATTAGGGACCCATTGTGCATGAATGTTTCGGTTCGAGCGGACGTACTCGAAATGCTTGCTGAAAGCGGGCTAGAGGCGCATGTGAAGCCCATTCGGAGAGTTTGACACGAGATTCGTTTGGTGCATCGTTTTCATTCGGACGCCAGCAAGTACCCCTTGTGGCCCGTCGCGGAGGATGTTTCGCACTCACTCGGACGTATTCAAAATGAATGCATAATTGTGCTGAAAGCGCGCTGGCGAACATCGTAAGTTAATTCTGCGTGTTTGGCACTCAGTTTCGTTTCGTGCATCGCTTCGATTTTTCAGCTTAGGAACTTCGTCGTTGTGGAATATTTCACGGCGACTCGGATGGATTCGAAATGCATGCCTAAATGAATTGCAATCGGTGTGTTTGGCACCGGCTTCATTCGTTCACCGTTTCGTTTCGTGCCGCAATGTTTCATTTTGGCGTGCTAGGTTGCAACGTGTAAGGTGCTTGCCATAATGTTCCATTTAGTGCATCATTTTGGCGTGCGTGGTGTTTGCCACAATGTGTCATTTCATGCATCATTTTCATTTGAATGGCTTCGCTGCAGTGCCCGTTGGGGCGCGTCGTGGAGGAATGTTTCAGACCTACTCGAATGGATTCGATACAAATGATGAAAAGCACTAGCAAACATCATAAGTTCTTTCGGGTGTCTGGCACTTTCGGTTCTGTTTAGTGCATCGGTTTCGTTTGTATTCAGCTTTTATTAACCGTGGGAACCCGTCGTGGTGGAGCGTTTGACACCGACTTCGGACATATTCAAAATGCATGCGAAATGAGTGGAAGCACATCACGAATTCCACTCGGTGTGTTTCGCACTCAGTTTCATCTCGTGCAGCGTTTTGAGCAGGCGGCGCTTGTTGTATTCGTTCGTACTCATCGCGGAGAAATGTTTCAAAACAACTCGGATGGACTCGAAATGCATGCAGGAATGTGCTTGGGCAAATATAAAGTTCATTCGGCATGATTTGACCGAAGTTTCGTTTCGTGCACCGTTTTGAATGCAGCGCGTAGTTTACAGTACCATTAGGGACCCATCGTGCATGAATATTTCGCATCGACTCGGACGTACTCGAAATGCTTGTCGAAATGGGATAGGGCATATATGAAGTCCATTCGGGGAGTTTGACACCAATTTTCCTTTCGTGCATCGTTTCCGTCGGAACGCAGCTTGCAGAACACCTTGCGACCCGTCGCGGAGGGATGTTTCCACACTCACTCGGACGTATTCGAAATGAATGCAGAACTGTAGCAGCAATGCATGGAAAGTCCACTCGCGCAGTTTGGCCTACATTTTCCTTTCGTGCATCGTTTTGATCATACGCGGCTTGCAGTACCCGTTGGCACCTATCGCGGAGAAATGTTTTGCACCGACCGGATGCAGCAGAAATGCATGCGAAATGAGCTTGGGCACACATGAACTCTATTCACGGTGTCTGCCGCAAGCTTTCTTTCGTACTCGTTCTGCGCGAGCGTGACTTGTAGTACCATTTGTCGTGTTGGTTTCGCACCGACACGGATGAGCCCAAATTGCTTGCTAAAATGAGCTACGGCGGACATGAAGTCCATTCTGGTTGATTGAAACTCAGCTTCATCTTATCGTCGTTTTCTTGTGAAAATCCTTGCACCATACAGTACTCGTCGCGGAGGAATGTTTCACCACGACTTCGGAAAGATTCAAAGCAGCGTGCGAAATGTGCTTGGGCATATATGAAGTTCATTCGGCATATTTGGAACAATGTTTTGTTTTTGCACCATTCTGAAATGCAGCGTGTAGTTTACATTACCATTAGGGACCCATTGTGCATGAATGTTTCGGTTCGAGCGGACGTACTCGAAATGCTTGCTGAAAGCGGGCTAGGGCGCATGTGAAGCCCATTCGGGAGTTTGACACGAGATTCGTTTGGTGCATCGTTTTCATTCGGACGCAGCAAGTACCCCTTGTGGCCCGTCGCGGAGGATGTTTCGCACTCACTCGGGCGTATTCAAAATGAATGCATAATTGTGCTGAAAGCGCGCTGGCGAACATCGTAAGTTAATTCTGCGTGTTTGGCACTCAGTTTCGTTTAGTGCATCGCTTCGATTTTTCAGCTTAGGAACTTCGTCGTTGTGGAATATTTCACGGCGACTCGGATGGATTCGAAATGCATGCCTAAATGAATTGCAATCGGTGTGTTTGGCACCGGCTTCATTCGTTCACCGTTTCGTTTCGATGCCGCAATGTTTCATTTTGGCGTGCTAGGTTACAACGTGTAAGGTGCTTGCCATAATGTTCCATTTAGTGCATCATTTTAGGCGTGCGTGGTGTTTGCCACAATGTGTCATTTCATGCATCATTTTCATTTGAATGGCTTCGCTGCAGTGCCCGTTGGGACGCGTCGTGGAGGAATGTTTCAGACCTACTCGAATGGATTCGATACAAATGATGAAAAGCACTAGCAAACATCATAAGTTCTTCCGGGTGTCTGGCACTCGGTTCTGTTTAGTGCATCGGTTTCGTTTGTATTCAGCTTTTATTAACCGTGGGAACCCGTCGTGGTGGAGCGTTTGACACCGACTTCGGACATATTCAAAATGCATGCGAAATGAGTGGAAGCACATCACGAATTCCACTCGGTGTGTTCGCACTCAGTTTCATCTCGTGCAGCGTTTTGAGCGAGCGGCGCTTGTTGTATTCGTTCGTACTCATCGCGGAGAAATGTTTCACAACAACTCGGATGGACTCGAAATGCATGCGGAATGTGCTTGGGCAAATATAAAGTTCATTCGGCATGATTGGAGCGAAGTTTCGTTTAGTGCACCGTTTTGAATGCAGCGTGTAGTTTACAGTACCATTAGGGACCCATCGTGCATGAATATTTCGCATCGACTCGGACGTACTCGAAATGCTTGTCGAAATGGGATAGGGCATATATGAAGTCCATTCGGGGAGTTTGACACCAATTTTCCTTTCGTGCATCGTTTCCGTCCGGACGCGGCTTGCAGAACACCTTGCGACCCGTCGCGGAGGGATGTTTCCACACTCACTCGGATGTATTCGAAATGAATGCAGAACTGTAGCAGCAATGCATGGAAAGTCCACTCGCGCAGTTTGGCCTACATTTTCCTTTCGTGCTTCGTTTTGATACGCACGCGCGCAGCTTGCAGTACCCGTTGGCACCTATCGCGGAGAAATGTTTTGCACCGACCGGATGCAACAGAAATGCATGCGAAATGAGCTTGGGCACACATGAACTCTATTCACGGTGTCTGCGCGCAAGCTTTCTTTTAAATACGTACTCGTTACAGCGCGAGCGTGACTTGTAGTACCATTTGTCGTGTTGGTTTCGCACCGACACGGATGAGCCCAAATTGCTTGCTAAAATGAGCTACGGCAGACATGAAGTCCATTCTGGTTGATTGACACTCAGCTTCATCTTATCGTCGTTTTCTTGTGAAAATCCTTGCACCATACGGTACTCGTCGCGGAGGAATGTTTCACACGACTTCGGAAAGATTCAAAAGCAGCGTGCGAAATGTGCTTGGGCATATATGAAGTTCATTCGGCATATTTGGAACAATGTTTTGTTTTTGCACCATTCTGAATGCAGCGTGTAGTTTACATTACCATTAGGGACCCATTGTGCATGAATGTTTCGGTTCGAGCGGACGTGCTCGAAATGCTTGCTGAAAGCGGGCTAGAAGCATGTGAAGCCCATTCGGGAGTTTGACACGAGATTCGTTTGGTGCATCGTTTTCATTCGGACGCAGCAAGTACCCCTTGTGGCCCGTCGCGGAGGATGTTTCGCACTCACTTTCGGACGTATTCAAAATGAATGCAGAATTGTCTTTGAAAGCGCCTGGCGAACATCGTAAGTTAATTCTGCGTGTTTGGCACTCAGTTTCGTTTCGTGCATCGCTTTCGATTTTTTCAGCTTAGGAACTCGTCGTTGTGGAATATTTCACGGCGACTCGGACGGATTCGAAATGCATGCCTAAATGAATTGCAATCGGTGTGCTTGGCACCCGGCTTCATTTCGTTCGCCGTTTTCGTTTCGTGCCGCAATGTTTCATTTTGGCGTGCTAGGTTGCAACGTGTAAGGTGCTTGCCATAATGTTCAATTTCGTGCGTCATTTTCGGCGTGCGTGGTGTTTGCCACAATGTGTTGGGCATATATGTAGTTCATTCGGCATATTTGGAACAATGTTTTGTTTTTTGCACCATTCTAGTACGCGTGTAGTTTACATTACCATTAGGGACCCGTTGTGCATGAATGTTCGGTTCGAGCCGGACGTACTCGAAATGCTTGCTGAAACGGGCTAGGGCGCATGTGAAGCCCATTCGGGGAGTTTGACACCGAGATTCGTTTGGTGCATCGTTTTCATTCGGACGCAGCAAGTACCCCTTGTGGCCCGTCGCGGAGGGATGTTTCGCACTCACTCGGACGTATTCAAAATGAATGCATAATTGTGCTGAAACGCACAAGCGAACATCGTAAGTTAATTCTGCGTGTTTGGCACTCAGTTTCGTTTAGGTGCATCGCTTCGATTTTTCAGCTTAGGAACTCGTCGTTGTGGAATATTTCACGCGACTCGGACGGATTCGAAATGCATGCCTAAATGAATTGCAATCGGTGTGTTTGGCACCGGCTTCATTTCGTTCTCCGTTTTCGTTTAGTGCCGCAATGTTTCATTTTGGCGTGCTAGGTTACAACGTGTAAGGTGCTTGCCATAATGTTCCATTTCGTGCGTCATTTTAGGCGTGCGTGGTGTTTGCCACAATGTGTCATTTCATGCATCATTTTCATTTGAATGGCTTCGCTGCGGTGCCCGTTGGGGCCAGCGTCGTGGAGGAATGTTTCAGACCTACTCGAATGGATTCGATACAAATGATGAAAAGCACTAGCAAACATCATAAGTTCTTCGGGGTGTCGGCACTCGGTTACATTTAGTGCATCGGTTTCGTTTGTATTCAGCTTTTATTAACCGTGGGAACCCGTCGTGGTGGAATGTTTGACACCGACTTCGGACATATTCAAAATGCATGCGAAATGAGTGGAAGCACATCACGAATTCCACTCGGTGTGTTCGCACTCAGTTTCATCTCGTGCAGCGTTTTAAATGCGAGCGGCGCTTGTTGTATTCGATTCGTACTCATCAGCGGAGAAATGTTTCACAACAACTCGGATGGACTCGAAATGCATGCGGAATGTGCTTGGGCAAATATAAAGTTCATTCGGCATGATTGGAGCGAAGTTTCGTTTAGTGCACCGTTTTGATGCAGCGTGTAGTTTGATACCATTAGGGACCCATCGTGCATGAATATTTCGCATCGACTCGGACGTACTCGAAATGCTTGTCGAAATGGGATAGGGCATATATGAAGTCCATTCGGGGAGTTTGACACCAATTTTCCTTTCGTGCATCGTTTTCGTCCGGACGCAGCCTACAGAACACCTTGCGACCCGTGGCGGAGGGATGTTTCCACACTCACTCGGACGTATTCGAAATGACTGCAGAACTGTAGCAGCAATGCATGGAAAGTCCACTCGCGCAGTTTGGCCTACATTTTCCTTTCGTGCTTCGTTTTGATACGCACGCAGCGACTTGCGATACCGTTGGCACCTATCGGCGGAGAAATGTTTTGCACCGACCGGATGCAGCGAAATGCATGCGAAATGAGCTTGGACACACATGAACTCTATTCACGGTGTCTGCGCCAAGCTTTCTTTCGTGTACTCGTTCTGGCACGAGCGTGACTTGTAGTACCATTTGTCGTGCTGGTTTCGCACCGACACGGATGAGCCCAAATTGCTTGCTAAAATGAGCTACGGCGGACATGAAGTCCATTACGGTTGATTGACTCTCAGCTTCATCTTATCGTCGTTTTCTTGTGAAAATCCTTGCACCATACTGATACTCGTCAGCGGAGGAATGTTTCACACGACTTCGGAAAGATTCAAAGCAGCGTGCGAAATGTGCTTGGGCATATATGAAGTTCATTCGGCATATTTGGAACAATGTTTTGTTTTTGCACCATTCTGAAATGCAGCGTGTAGTTTACATTACCATTAGGGACCCATTGTGCATGAATGTTTGGTTCGGCCGGACGTGCTCGAAATGCTTGCTGAAAGCGGGCTAGGGCGCATGTGAAGCCCATTCGGGAGTTTGACACCGAGATTCGTTTGGTGCATCGTTTTCATTCGGACGCGACAAAGTACCCCTTGTGGCCCGTCGCGGAGGGATGTTTCGCACTCACTCGGACGTATTCAAAATGAATGCAGAATTGTGCTGAAATGCACAAGCGAACATCGTAAGTTAATTCTGCGTGTTTGGCACTTAGTTTCGTTTCGTGCATCGCTTTCGATTTTTTCAGCTTAGGAACTCGTCTGTAATATCCCGAGTATTTCTATACTCGAGCCACTGTACATTTGTACTCAAACGCTGTTCAATAATACACTGTGCTTGTGTATTTTCGTGTCTTGAGTGAACATACTTGCTTGGGATCAGAAAGAACCCTTCAACTTAAGTAATTTCGCTCATAAGTAAATTCGAATTAGGTTGGGCAAGTGCCTGTGACCCTATTAACTTCCAAAATACTTTGGGACAATTAGTAATCAACCACGAAGCGTTAGCCGTCAAGGCCCAAGTTCAAAAGTTACGGGATGTCGGAGTATCGGATCCAACCGGAATGTCGGACAAAGTCCGAGTGTCGGATTGGGCTGGCCGAAGCGCTCCAACTCGAGTGTCGGACCAATGTCCGAGTGTCCGGTTAGTGTTACCAAGACCCTAACCCGAGTCTCCGGGTTGAGTCCGGAGAGTCCGGTATTGGCGTGGGGTTTTGTATAAAAGTCCCATTTCGTGGCTCCCTTCCATTCTTTCTTCTTCTACTTTGGTTTCCCCACTTCCTTGGTGTTCTCTCCACCACCCCGAGCTCCTCTCAATGAGCCACCGGCGGTGACTCCTCCCAGTGACTCCTCCATCTCGGTGTGCTCCTCCCCCAGCCGTCATTCCCCATCCTCCACCCGGCGTTGCTCCTCCTCCATCTTCCTTGGAGGTAAGCTTTTCTCTTAGGGTTTGATTCGCGGGATTCTTGGGTTCTAGAGTCGTTCATGGGGGGATTAGGACGTAGGTTTGGGTTTGGGGGGCGAGGGGTGAAATTGGATTATAGGGTTTTGGGTGTAGTGGTTCTAGGGTTGAAAATGGGATTTGGATTAGTGAATGTGGTATGCTAGAGTGGTAGATCGGGTAGTAGTAATGTCGATTTAAGAAGTTGTTGGTGTGAGTTAGAGGTTTGGCGGGTTAGCGACGTTTTCTCGTAGAATCGGCTAGTTCGGAACTCCTTCCGGTTCGCTAGGTGTACGAAAGTCGTAGATCGGGTCGCGGTGAAGTTGTAGGGAGTGGTAACGTCTCCGTCTCCTCGTCGAGTTGGACCAAATGCCCTAGGACCGGAGTATCCGGGCATATGGTCCGGAGTGTCCGGATTGTCCGGAGTATCCGGGCAAACGGGTCCGGAGTGTCCGCCTATCCGGTGTCCGGATGCAAAACCCGATTATCCGGGTTAAGGCCGTTTCGTCGATCGTGTTGTGTTGTCGAAAGTCGTCGTTTCTTGAGGGTTTCTTGGTTGTACTTCATTCTTGTGTATTGCATGCACTTCATGGTGCATTTAAAACTTTCTTTTGCTAAGTTGTATTTCTTTACATCTGCGTTTTGTTGCTTTGACCGATTAGAGGCTAGCGAGTCGGGCTTCGCCTCGAACAACCCGAGCATCATCCGGACATCACCGAAGTGCAACAACAAGGCAAGCACCTCCTTTGACCATCTTGAAACCTATATTTCCACGATGTCTACTTTGATTTCTCAAACTATATGCATTGTTTATATTCGATAAATTGCTAGTTTGTGGGAATGGTAGATATACCCTGATTTGGTGGTTTCCCTCAATTAATTCCCTGAGATCATTGATAACCTTAGTAGGGTTAGACAATTTAATAAAATGTCACTTGGGTATAAACGATTTAGTAATTGCATACGCTTAGACACTTGCAAGAGAGGTGAGCAAAGTCAGTCCTTACCAAATGCTCAAAATTATGATAAATGTAATTGGTTTTGGAAAAGTTTTGGAAATGTGAATCGTAAAGGTATATTGATAAAAATGTGAAGTGTCTAGTTGGTAATTAGACTTGGCGGGAGAGTATAATATGTGCTAGTTAAACATGGTGGTGATTGGTTGGCGAGTTAAGTGGAGTTCCCGCTTGAGTCACTAGGCAAAAATATAAGGACCGAACTTGTGACGGTTTTTGAATTGAACACCAGGCAACCGCCAAGAATGCCGGGATGGGGCAGCCTATTCTAGTACTTGAAGTGTGAGGGGATAGCCATGCCTGTTGGTAGGCCGAAGAGTGGACCTTTTCCTGTGTTGGCTTGATCACTGCGCGGTGTGTGTGTCCTCACGACCGCCCGTATGCGCCTTAACCGTGTGTCGCGCTTGTACTTTTGCGGCGAGGAATCGCTCGGTTCATGTTTGTTGATACAACGGTGTACGCCTTGCTATGGGGTAATGCCGCGGCCAACAATTCGCCGTCGTCACGATGAGTATTCCGTGGCGCCTGAGTGGTGGTTGGCCTCTTATCGCCATAGTAGTGGATTTGTCGTCACCGGTCTTTGGGGTGTGGCTATAACCTCAACGATGGGAAAGAATAGATCATTCTTGTATATCGGATACCTCGTGTATCGCGTGTACCCTGGATGACAGGGATGCAAGTCCGAGTTGTGTTTGGGTAAAGTGCGCAAACTTCTGCAGTATCAAATAATTCTAATCGATTAGCCGTGCTCACGGTTATGAGCAATCTTCTCTAATCATATCAAGTATAGAGATTTGGTTTGGTTTTGAAAATGAAAATCTATTTGAATTCGGTATAAAGTATGTGGTGGAATGGTACTTGATGGAATTGTGGATATGTGTATATGATTCTCGATGGGATTATGAGTATGTATGGATGTCGATTCGTATCCTGGCTTATGACCATGGATGGTGGCAGCATTTGTGGAGCCTGGGCTTATTACAGATATCACGTAAATATGTTTTATTCAAAGCTATTGTCTTTCAAATTAAGTATTACTTTTCGATGAACTATTTTAAATCCAGCTTTACGCAATTAACCCGATGTAGAAGCTTTATCCTCGTTGAATCAGCCTGCATTTATTTATATTTCCATACACTAAAGTCTTGCGAGTACATACGTGTACTCACCGCTGTCGCTTAACCCTTTTTCCACAGAGGAAGGTAATGATGATGTCCTCGATGATGGCGAGCCCCTTTTACCTGCGAAAGTGTTGCGGCCGTAGTCCCTCCCTCCGATCGATGGCACGTGCGGGTGGTCGGGCCAATGCGGCTGGTTGTCTTTCTTTTGTTTCCGCCGTCGCTTTACTTCTTTTGGTTTCGTGAATACTCTTGTTCAAGGTTTACACCCAGTTATGTAATTACCTTAGTTTATCTTTTAGGTGCATTGATACTCGGGTTGTGGAGTGCTGATCTTGGAGCTCTTGATCCAGGGATCGGATGTCCGAGATCGTCTGACAGCACCGGGTCCGGTTAGGAGTTCGATCCCGTCGATCGAATTTTAGGTTCAGATCTTGATGTCGAGGCTTCCTGTTGCTATCACGGTGCTATACGCTCTGAAGAGACGGCAGACAAGAAGTGCGGTATAGGAAGAGGGTCCTCACAGCGTTGGTATCGCAGCCATTGACCGCAGGAGGACTTAGTTAGCCTGGACGTTAGACTTAGGGATGATTTTTCTTCTCAAAATTTATTTTGAAGTACAAAACTCTATTTTCAAAGTGTAGAATGCTATTCTTGTCCATTCTATAGCTTTTAAGCTTATCTACTCTTCAAAATGAATCTGATCTTAATCCAAATTTCAAAATTTGTTTCCTTCTTCTATCTTGTTCAAAAGGATTAAGAGGAATGCGGTTTTAGCTAAGAATGGGTTAAGGATAGATGTTTGTGGTTGTAATTAGGGGTTATTTGTCGTTTCCCTGAGTTGGTTTTGAATTGGTTCTTATGCTTCTTTGAATGAATGCTTGTAGTGTGTTTGTGTTTATGAGTGCATCCTTTGGGATCAATCATTACGCACTTGATTTGGTACGCTAGTTGACTCAACTGTGCATTTCAGGATGCCTCCCTAAAGAGAATCGTGCCAGGCGCTTCCAGCAGCACTGATGATGCCGGGAGCGTGGCGATCTGATGGGAAGCGGGGGCCCAGCAGTCGCAGGTCCCTACTGGTGGGTCAGCTGGGGTTCAGTCTCAGCTACATGCCCAGAGTGAGGAGCTCCCTCCACCTCCTCCTGCTCCCGATATGGCTGCACTCATGTTGCGGCGGACTTCGGCTCATGGAGCCGATGGTCCAGCTGTCCAGGGCAGCAACGGCCGCGGCTAGCCCGGCGGTCTCGGTTGTCGGAGTTCCGGCCGAACTCGACCGCCGAGCTTTTCTTCAGCTACTGCATCCGATGGAGGCGGAGGATTGGCTTAGCGACATGGAGGAAGTTGGAGTTAGTCGGTTGCACCGATGCGGAGAAGGTTCAAGACACCGCCTACTACCTCCAGGGACCGGCGACCTTTCGTGGTGGAGCGGCTTCAGGCTGTTCGCCCTGCAGATCAGTCACCACATGGGCAGAGTTCAAGATCGCCTTTCGCTTCCTTCCATGTTCGGCCCGGGCTTGATCGAGATCAAGAAGCGGGAGTTCTACGACCTTCGCCAGGGGGTCTATGGCAGTGATGGACTACCTCCACCGCTTCAACCATTTGTCACGCTATGTTCTTGATGAGGTGACCACCGAGGCTAGGAGAGTGACATTGTTCAAGGAGCACCTCACCGAGGAGATCCGTTTCGGCTCGCCGGTCATGACATTCCTAGCCTGCAGGTCTTGGTGGGCAAGGCCATTAGCATTGAGGATGGCGCCAAGGCGCTTATGGAGAGCGCAAGCGCAAGTGGGCAGCTTTCGGCCCGATCGGCCGGACCTTCGGGACCGCACCTTCACTCAGTCGGCTTCCGGCCTTGAGCGCCCGCCCGATTCGGAGGTCTCAGGGCTTACCTCCTCGCCTGCCCAGAGTTCGGTGCGATCACCTAGCCGCCAAGATCTGGCGGTTGGGGTCCCGAAATCCATTTGGCCATATCACTTGCTTCTCCTGCGGCGGAAGAGCCCGCCGCTGATGCTGTCCCGAAAGCGGCGGCGGCGGAACCTTCAGGTGCACCGGCCGTCCCGTGGTCGATGCGGTGGGCGTGGGAGTGAAGCGTCAGACGCCAGTTCCCGTGCAGCTTCAGCTCCGGGCCATGGCCGCTGAATGTAGCCACCGCAGAGGAGGCAAGGCGGCAGCTCCCAGATGTGGTGTTGGGTACGTTATCATGCTCATTCTGCACTCCGCCTTAGTATTATTTGACTGAGCGTCGCATTCCTTTATTTCTTCACGGTTTGTTGTTCAGCATGAGGTCTGTTTTTGTACCTCGAGAAGTACTTGTTGATCCGATTCGCTGGATCCGTTTTGATTGCCGAGCTTGTGAGTCCAGGGTTAGAATTGAGATCAATGGGGTAGAATTTCGGGGTGATCTTATCAACATTGAGGCGTCAGGTCTTGATGTGATTACAGGTATGGATCGCTCGCCCAAGCATCGAGGGCATATTGATTGTGCCAGGAGATCCGCTTTCATTAGTCAACCACGATGGCATTCTTTGTTACCTTTTCTCGTTCCAGCGGTCAGCAGGCCTTTGCTCGATGCTCTTTCGTTCGGGGACGATCAGGTACGGTGGTGTGTGAGTACCCTGATGTGTTCCTCGATGAGCTGCCAGGTTTGCCACGATCGCGATTTGGAGTTCATCATCGATCTCTTACCTGGCACTTCTCCAATTTCTAAGCGTCCGTACAGGATGCCTGCTGATGAGCTGATCGAGTTGAAGATTCAGCTCAAGGAGCAGTTAGAGAAGGGGTTCATTCGTCCCAGTTCTTCTCCCTGGGGCAGCCCAGTTCTGTTTGTGAAGAAGAAAGACGGCACTCTTCGCATGTGCGTTGATTACCGGTCGTTGAATGAGGTCACTGTCAAGAACAAGTATCCTCTCCCTCGGATCGACGATTTGTTTGACCAATTAGGCGGAGCTCGAGTTTTCTCCAAAATAGACTTGAGATCCGGCTATTTTCAGCTCAAGATCCGTCCGGAGGATATCGTGAAGACCGCATTCACCACTCGCTACGGTCTGTACGAGTACACAGTTGTTTCATTCGGTCTCACTAACGCACCAGCCACCTTCATGAATCTGATGAACAAAGTCTTCATGGAGTTCCTTGATAGATTTGTGGTCGTGTTCATTGACGACATCCTCATATACTCTAAGGATGATGATGAGCACGCACTTCACTTACATATGGTGCTTAGCAAGCTTCGCGAGCATCAGTTGTATGCCAAATTCGATGAAGTGCGAAGTTCTGGCTCAAGCAAGTGGAGTTTCGGGGCATGTCCTGGTCGGAAGGTGGGGTAGCGATTGATCCACGTGAAGATACAAAGGCGTACTCAATTGGGGAGCAGCCGCCAATGTCCTCGAGATTCGGAGTTTTCTCGGTCTTGTCGGATACTATCGCCGGTTTATCGAGAATTTCTCCAAAATTTCTAAACCATTGTCGGCGCTACTCAAGAAGGAGAAGAAATATGAGTGGTCACTGGTTGTGAGTCCAGTTTTGGAGCTGAAGAATAGACTCACCAGCTGCACCAGTTGTTGGTCCTTCACGACATTCACAAGAACTTCGATGTCTATTGTGATGCATCCCGTCTTGGACTTGGTTGTGTGTTGATGCGAGGAGGGCAAAGTGGTTGCTTATGCTTCTCGACAGACTAAAGCCTCATGAAGCCAATTACCCGACGCATGATTTGGAGCTTGCGGTGTTGTTCATGCTCTCAAGTTGTGGCGACATTATCTCATAGGAAATGCAGATGTGAGATCTACACCGAGCCACAAAAGCTTAAAGTACTTCTTTCGCAGCAGATCTAAATTTGAGACAGCGTCGATGGCTAGAAACTGATCAAAGACTATGATCTGGGTATTCATTACCATCCTGGCAAGGCGAATGTGGTTCTGCAGATGCCCTCGATCGCAAGCCGCACCTGATGAATGCCTTGGGTGTCATTGGCCGATCCTCAATTTGGTTGAAGAGTTTCCGTAAGCTCAATCTAGAAGTGGTTGAGTATGGTTACGTTCTGCTTTAGCCGTACAACCCACTCTAGAGTCTCAGGTCGTGCAGCTCAATCTACAAGATGATCTTTGTGGATTGAGATTAGACGCCTTGATTGGTGAAAATGGCGCATCTCCAGGTTTTTCTGTGAAGTCCAATGGGCTGATCTTGCATGGGCAGCGGTGTATGTCCTCGATAATGTTGAGATCAAGGGTTGATCCTGTCGTAAGCTCATGATACTCCTCTCTCTGTCCATCCTGGCGGCACCAAGATGTACCAGGGACCTTCGCTGAGTAATTACGGTGGCGGTATGAAGAAGGAGATCGCGGCTCATGTGGCGCATTGACAGATGTGTGCCCGTGTCAAGGCTGAACATCAAAGGCCACCGGATTACTTCAGCCATTGCGAGATCCCTCGAGTGGAAGTGGGAAGAGATTGGGATGGATTTTATTACCGGTCTACCAAGGTCCTCCACCGGTCCACGACTCTATTTGGGTGATCATTGACCGTCTGGACCAAGGTAGCTCATTTCATTCCGATTCATACCACCTATTCTCGGAGCCAAGCTAAGCGGAACTCTATTTGCGTAATATTGTTCGGCTCCATGGAGTTCCAAAAGTCATAATCTCTCGACCGTGGTTCGCGATTCACCTCCGCATTTTGGGGAGAGTTTGCAGTCCATTCTTGGCACTAAGCTATCCTTCAAGATGCGACTTACCATCCCCAAAGCCGAGCGGACCAGACGGAAAGGGCAAACCAAATCCTTGAAGACATGCTAAGGGCTTGTGTCGTATACATGCTACGACAAGTCGTGGGAGAAATGCTTGCCATTTCTTTGAGTTCTCCTACAACAACGATCATCAAGTCGGAGTCGATGTCGCCTTCGAGGCTCTTTATGGCAAGAAGTCTGAGAACACCACCGCTTTTGGTCCGAGGTTAGTGAGAGGCAATTCTTCGGGCCAGCCATGATTGAAGAGGCTTTGAAAGGCAAGTTAGCTTGATTCGAGACCGGGCCGAGAGAAGCTCAGATCTCGTCGAAGAGCTTATCTTGATCGCCGTCGCCCTTGAGTTGAGTTTTTGAGGTGGGTGACTTTGTTTATCTCAAGGTCTCACCACTCCGCGGTACTCGCAGATTTCAGAATCCATGAGGAAGCTAGCCCGCGATACATCGGGTCCGTTCGGATTTTTGAGAAGGTTGGTGTTGTGGCTTATCGGGCTTGAGCTACCGCCACATCTTTCGGACATTCACGATGTGTTCCACGTGTCCCAAATGAAGAAGAGTCTTCGGGTTCCATCGGAAGTTACCCAATTGGACCATCTTGATTTGCGGCTGATCTTTTCGTATCGACGAGTATCGATCCGTATTCTCGAGACAGGTGGCGTCACACTCGGCAAATCGAGGTTATCAAGATGCTCAAGGTCGATGGAGCAACCATTCGGAAGATGAAGCCACGTGGGAGCGTGAAGACCATATTCAGCGAGAATACCCCGAATTTCTTGAGAGAATTAGCAATCTCGAGGACGAGATTTTTGTAAGGGGGTAGATCGTAATATCCCGAGTATTTCTATACTGAGCCACTTTGTACATTTGTACTCAAACGCTGTTCAATAATACACTTTGTGCTTGTGTATTTTGTCTTGAGTGAACATACTTGCTTGGGATCAGAAAGAACCCTTCAACTTAAGTAATTTCGCTCATAAGTAAATTCGAATTAGGTTGGGCAAGTGCTCGTGACCTATTAACTTCCAAAATACTTTGGGACAATTAGTAATCAACCCCCGAAGCGTTAGCCGTCAAGGCCCAAGTTCAAAAGTTACGGGATGTCCGGAGTATCGGATCCAACTCGGGAATGTCAGGACAAAGTCCGAGTGTCGGATTGGGCTGGTGAAGCGCTTCCAACCGAGTGTCCGGACCAATGTCCGAGTGTCGGGTTAGTGTTATCAAGACCCCAACCCGAGTCTCTGGGTTGAGTCCGAGAGTCCGGTATTGGCGTGGGGTTTTGTATAAAAGTCCCATTTCGTGGCTCCCTTCCATTCTTTCTTCTTCTACTTTGGTTTCCCCACTTCCTTGGTGTTCTCTCCACCACCCCGAAGCTCCTCTCCAGCGAGCCACCGGCTCTGACCCTCCCGGTGACTCCTCCATCTCGGTGTGCTCCTCCCAGCCGTCATTCCCCATCCTCCACCTCGGCGTTGCTCCTCCTCCATCTTCCTTGGAGGTAAGCTTTTCTCTTAGGGTTTGATTCGCGGGATTCTTGGGTTCTAGGAGTCGATTCATGGTGGGATTAGGACTTAGGTTTGGATTTGGGAGGCTAGGGTTGAACTTGGATTCTAGGGTTTTGGGTGTAGTGGTTCTAGGGTTGAAAATGGGATTTGGATTAGTGAATGTGGTATGCTAGAGTGGTAGATCGGGTAGTAGTAATGTCGATTTAAGAAGTTGTTGGTGTGAGTTAGAGGTTTGGCGGGTTAAGCGGCGTTTTCGTAGAATCGGCTAGTTCGGAACTCCTTCCGGTTCGCTAGGTGTCACGAAAGTCGTAGATCGGGTCGCGGTGAAGTTGTAGGGAGTGGTAAGGTCTCCGTCTCCTCGCCGAGTTGGACCAAATGCTCCTAGGACCGGAGTATCCGGGCATATGGTCCGGAGTGTCCAGATTGTCCGGAGTATCCGGACGAAACGGTCCGGAGTGTCGGCCTATCCGACCGTCCGGATGCAAAACCCGATTTGTCCGGGTTAAGGTCGCTCTGTCTGGCCGTGTTGTGTTGTCCGAAAGTGCGTGCTTCTTCAGGGTTTCTTGGTTGTACTTCATTCTTGTGTATTGCATGCACTTCATGGTGCATTTAAAACTTTCTTTTGCTAAGTTGTATTTCTTTCTGTCGCTTTTGTTGCTTTGACCGAGTTAGAGGTTAGCGAGTCGGGCTTAAGCCTCGAACAACCCGAGCATCATCCGGACATCACCGAAGTGCAACAACAAGGCAAGCACCTCCTTTGACCATCTTGAAACCTATATTTCACGATGTCTACTTTGATTTCTCAAACTATATGCATTGTTTATATTCGATGAAATTGCTAGTTTGTGGGAATGGTAGATATACCCTGATTTGGTGGTTTCCTCAATTAATTCCCTGAGATCATTGATAACCTTAGTAGGGTTAGACAATTTAATAAAATGTCACTTGGGTATAAGCGATTTAGTAATTGCATACGCTAGACACTGCAATAGAGGTGAGCAAAGTCAGTCCTTACCAAATGCTCAAAATTATGATAAATGTAATTGGTTTTGGAAAAGTTTTGGAAATGTGAATCGTAAAGGTATATTGATAAAAATGTGAAGTGTCTAGTTGGTAATTAGACTTGGCGGGAGGTATAATATGTGCTAGTTAAACATGGTGGTGATTGGTTGGCGAGTTAAGTGGAGTTCCCCGCTTGAGTCACTAGGCAAAAATATAAGGACCGAACTTGTGACGGTTTGAATTGAACATCGTGCAACCGCGCAATGCTTTGGGATGGGGCAGCCTATTCTAGTACTTGAAGTGTGAGGGGATAGCCATGCCTGTTGGTAGGTCGTAAGAGTGGACCTTTTCCTGTGTTGAGCTGATCCAAGCGCGGTGTGTGTGTCCTCACGACCGCGTATGCGCCCGTGTGTGCGCTTGTACTTTTGCGGCAGGGAATCGCTCGGAGTTCATGTTTGTTGATACAACGGTGTGCGCCTTGCTATGGGGTAATGCCGTGACCAACAATTCGCCGTCGTCACGATGAGTATTCCGTGGCCGCTTCGAAAGTGGTGGTTGGCCTCTTATCGCCATAGTAGTGGATTTGTCGTCACCGGTCTTTGGGGTGGCTATAACCTCAACGATGGGAAAGAATAGATCATTCTTGTATATCGGATACCTCGTGTATCGCGTGTACCCTGGATGAGGGATGCAGAAGTGCGAGTTGTGTTTGGGTAAAGTGCGCCAAACTCTGCAGAGTATCAAATAATTCTAATCGATTAGCCGTGCTCACGGTTATGAGCAATCTTCTCTAATCATATCAAGTATAGAGATTTGGTTTGGTTTTGAAAATGAAAATCTATTTCGGAGTCGGTATAAAGTATGTGGTGGAATGGTACTTGATGGAATTGTGGATATGTGTATATGATTCTCGATGGGATTATGAGTATGTATGGATGTCGATTCGTATCACAGTTGCGACCATGGATGGTGGCAGCCAGGAGCTCGATTGTTACGTATATCGTAAATATGTTTTATTCAAAATCGGTCAGTCTTTCAAATTAAGTATTACTTTTCGATGAACTATTTTAAATCCAGCTTTACGCAATTAACCCATGTAGAAGCTTTATCTGTTGAATCGACTGCATTTATTTATATTTCCATACACTAAAGTCTTGCGAGTACATACGTGTACTCACCGTTCGCTGCGCTAACCCTTTTCCACAGAGGAAGGTAATGATGATGTCCCGGATGATGGCGAGCCCCTTTTCTCAGCGAGTGTTGCTTTCCGTAGTCCCTCCCTCCGCCGCAGGCAAGCCTGCGGGGTGGTCGGGCCACCGCGCTGGTTGTCTTTCTTTTGTTTCATTGTCGCTTTACTTCTTTTGGTTTCTGTAATACTCTTGTTCAAGGTTTACACCCGATTTATGTAATTACCTTAGTTTATCTTTTCGTGCATTGATACTCGGGTTGTGGAGTACGCGATCTTGGGCGCTACTGATCCAGGATCGATGTCGGATCGTCTGAGCACCTGGTCCAGCTAAGGGTTCGATCCGTCGATCGAATTTTTTAGGTTCAGATCTTCGTGTCGAGGCTCTGTTGCTATCACGGTGCTATACGCTACGATGAAGCGTCTGATGCGGTATAGGAAGAGGGTCCTCACGGCGTCGTTGTGGAATATTTCACGCACGACTCGGACGGATTCGAAATGCATGCCTAAATGAATTGCAATCGGTGTGCTTGGCACCGGCTTCATTTCGCTCGTTTTACGTTTCGTGCCGCAATGTTTCATTTTGGCGTGCTAGGTTGCAACGTGTAAGGTGCTTGCCATAATGTTCAATTTCGTGCGTCATTTTCGGCGTGCGTGGTGTTTGCCACAATGTGTTGGGCATATATGTAGTTCATTCGGCATGTTTGGAACAATGTTTTGTTTTTGCACCATTCTGAATGCTTGGCGTGCAGTTTACATTACCATTAGGGACCCAATGTGCATGAATGTTTAGCCGAGCCGGACGTACTCGAAATGCTTGCTGAAACGGGCTAGGGCGCATATGGAGCCCATTCGGGGAGTATGACACCGAGTTTCGTTTCGTGCATCGTTTTCATTCGGACGCAGCTTGCAGTACCCCTTGTGACCCGTCGCGGAGGGATGTTTCACACTCACTCGGACGTATTCAAAATGAATGCAGAATTGTGCTGAAACTCACAAGCGAACATCGTAAGTTAATTCTGGGTGTTTGGCACTCAGTTTCGTTTCGTGCATCGCTTTCGATTTTTTCAGCTTAGGAACTGGTCGGTGTGGAATATTTCACGGCGACTCGGACGGATTCGAAATGCATGCCTAAATGAGTTACAGCACATATGAATTGCGTTCGGTGTGTTTGGCACCCGGCTTCATTCCGTTCACCGTTTTCGTTTCGTGCCGCAATGTTTCATTTTGGCGTGGTAGGTTGCAGCGTGTAAGGTGCTTGCCATAATGTTCCATTTCGTGCATCATTTTCAGCGTGCGTGGTGTTGTTTGCCACAATGTGTCATTTCGTGCATCATTTTCATTTTCGAATGGCTTCCGCTGCAGTGCCCGTTGGGGCGTCGTGGAGGAATGTTTCAGACCTACTCGAATGGATTCGATACAAATGATGAAAAGCACTAGCAAACATCATAAGTTCTTTCGGGTGTTTGGCACTCGGTTCCGTTTAGATGCATCGGTTTCGTTTGTATTCGGCTTTTATTACCCGTGGGAACCCATCGTGGTGGAACATTCGACACCGACTCGGACATATTCAAAATGCATGTCGAAATGAGTGGAAGCACATCACGAATTCCACTCGATGTGTTTGGCACTCAGTTTCATCTCGTGCAGCGTTTTGAGCAGGCGCCGCTTGTTGTATTCGTTCGTGCTCATCGCGGAGAAATGTTTCACAACAAATCGGACGGACTCGAAATGCATGGCGGAATGCGCTTGGGCAAATAGGAGGTTCATTCGGCATGATTGGAACGAAGTTTCGTTTCGTGCACCGTTTTGAAATGCAGCGTGTAGTTCACAGTACCATTAGGGACCCGTCGTGCATAAATATTTCGCATCGACTCGGACGTACTCGAAATGCTTGTCGAAATGGGATAGGGCATATATGAAGTCCATTCGGGGAGTTTGACACCAATTTCCCTCTCGTGCATCGTTTCCGTCCGGACGCAGCTTGCAGAACACCTTGCGACCCGTCACGGAGGGATGTTTCCACACTCACTCGGACGTATTCGAAATGAATGCAGAACTGTAGCAGCAATGCATGGAAAGTCCACTCGCGCAGTTTGGCCTACGTTTTCCTTTCGTGCATCGTTTTGAGACGCACGCAGCTTGCAGTACCCGTTGGCACCTATCGCGGAGAAATGTTTTGCACCGACCCGGATGCAACAGAAATGCATGCCGAAATGAGCTTGGGCACACATGAACTCTATTCAGGGTGTCTGCCGCACGCTTTCTTTTAAATACTCGTTCTGCACGAGCGTGACTTGTAGTACCATTTGTCGTGTAGGTTTCGCACCCGACACGGATGAGCCCAAATTGCTTGCTAAAATGAGCTACGGTAGACATGAAGTCCATTCTGGTTGATTGACACTCAGCTTCATCTTATGCGTCATTTTCTTGTGAAAAATCCTTGAACCATACATACAGTACTTGATGAGGACATCACTTCTTCGGGTACGCCCTCAGCATCTGCTCAACCTCTACAAGGACCGATCACTCGAGCTCGTGCGCGTAAACTGAATTATCAGGTACTTTCGTTTCTTGGTATATCTAATGACTTGAAGAACTATATGATGCTGCCTGAAACGGAGTGTGTTATTCTTTTAAGGAATGAAGGTTCAAGCGCGATGATGGTGAATGGCCACGCTATTGGTGGCTGCAAGGGAAGGAGTTCTTCATTTGACCACAAGATCTTGAATTCTCCATGATTTCGGCAGCAAGGAGAGTGGTGCTGCGTCACCTATATATATATTGGCCTTTACCATGTAATAGAGTCTATATTTAGAGATAAGAATAATAGGAAAGAGCCTTCGCAAAGGATGGAAAGAATAGGAGGGAAGGTCTGATTTTTCGGCCACAAATCAAGGCATGGCCGAACAGCCCTCCCCCTTCTTTTTATGCCACGTCCAGCCTCCAAAGTAAAGGTGGATTTCATTGAGTTTAGGTTTAGCCCCGTGCAAACTTCTGTTCTTCAGTTGTGTCGGTCGACCACCTGTAAAGACAGCTTATTCGGAATCCCAACTTTGTTTTCGTAATTGCTTTCATCTTATTCTTGCTAGTTCTCGATTGCTCGCAGGATTGAACCGTGTTCAGGTTGACCGTGCCTTCGGCAAAGTCAATAACCTTTTGGAGTTGGTTCAGCGATTGCTAAGGCGCAGCGTCGTAAATGCGGTTGTAGTCGGATCGTGAGGGTCAATGCCACCAAATCGACACTTATCTACCTCATCGAAAGATCGGGCACCTTCATCGCATCAGGTGGTATCAGAGCTTCAGGTTGCTCGGTGAGAGACTTCCCGTTTTCTTTAGTAGTAGATTGATTCATCCCTAAAGTCCAGAAAAAAAAAAGGCCAAAAAAAAAATTAGTAGTAGGTTATCCGCTGTCCAAAACCTTCTGCGCCTTGCATTGTTCCTTTCAGTATTTGTGCTTTGAATTTTCGGTTGCATTGTCAAGTCTAGTTGCTGATTACTAGTTCTAGTGGGTGTCTAGTCCATCCCTCTTCTCTGGTGCTTCTGGATCCTTTAAACCTTTCGCATCAATTTTTGTTCTTGATATCCTGTGGATTCCGCAGAAAGTCCACTCGCGCAGAATGGCCTACGTTTTCCTTTCGTGCATCGTTTTGAGACGCACGCAGCTTGCAGTACCCGTTGGCACCTATCGCGGAGAAATGTTTTGCACCGACCCGGATGCAACAGAAATGCATGCCGAAATGAGCTTGGGCACACATGAACTCTATTCAGGTGTCTGCCGCATAAGCTTTCTTTTACGTACTCGTTCTGTACGAGCGTGACTTGTAGTACCATTTGTTGTGTAGGTTTCGCACCGACACGGATGAGCCCAAATTGCTTGCTAAAATGAGCTACGGTAGACATGAAGTCCATTCTGGTTGATTGACACTCAGCTTCATCTTATCGCGTCGTTTTCTTGTGAAAAATCCTTGAACCATACATACAGTACTCGTCGCGGAGGAATGTTTCACCACGACTCGGAAAGATTCAAGCATGCGAAATGTGCTTGGGCATATATGAAGTTCATTCGGCATGTTTGGAACAATGTTTTGTTTTTGCACCATTCTGAAATGCGCGTGCAGTTTACATTACCATTAGGGAACCAATGTGCATGAATGTTTCGCCGAGCCGGACGTGCTCGAAATGCTTGCTGAAAGCGGGCTAGGGCGCATATGGAGCCCATTCGGGAGTTTGACACCGGAGTTTCGTTTAGTGCATCGTTTTCATTCGGACGCAGCTTGCAGTACCCTTGTGACCGTCGCGGAGGGATGTTTCACACTCACTTTCGGACGTATTCAAAATGAATGCAGAATTGTGCTGAAACTCCTGGCGAACATCGTAAGTTAATTCTGGGTGTTTGGCACTCAGTTTCGTTTCGATGCATCGCTTCGATTTTTCAGCTTAGGAACTCGTCGTTGTGGAGATATTTCACGGCGGCTCGGACGGATTCGACATGCATGCCTAAATGAGTTACAGCACATATGAATTGCGTTCGGTGTGTTTGGCACCCGGCTTCATTCCGTTCACCGTTTTCGTTTCGTGCCGCAATGTTTCATTTTGGCGTGGTAGGTTGCATCGTGTAAGGTGCTTGCCATAATTTTCCATTTCGTGCATCATTTTCGGCGTGCGTGGTGTTGTTTGCCACAATGTGTCATTTAGTGCATCATTTTCATTTTGAATGGCTTCCGCTATAGTGCCCGTTGGGACGCCGTCGTGGAGGAATGTTTCAGACCTACTCGAATGGATTCGATACAAATGATGAAAAGCACTAGCAAACATCATAAGTTCTTCGTGGTGTTTGCTTTTCGGATCCGCTTCGTGCATCGGTTTCGTTTGTATTCGGCTTTTATTACCCGTGGGAACCCGTCGTGGTGGAACATTCGACACTGACTTCGGACATATTCAAAATGCATCCCGAAATGAGTGGAAGCACATACGAATTCCACTCGATGTGTTTGGCACTCAGTTTCATCTCGTGCAGCGTTTTGAGCGGCGCCGCTTGTTGTATTCGTTCGTGCTCATCGCGGAGAAATGTTTCACAACAAATCGGACGGACTCGAAATGAATGGCGGAATGCGCTTAGGGCAAATATGAGGTTCATTCGGCATGATTGGAGCGAAGTTCGTTTCGTGCACCGTTTTTGATGCAGCGTGTAGTTCACAGTACCATTAGGGACCCGTCGTGCATGAATATTTCGCATCGACTTCGGACGTACTCGAAATGCTTGTCGAAATGGGATAGGGCATATATGAAGTCCATTCGGGAGTTTGACACCAATTTCCCTCGTGCATCAAGTTTCCGTCCGACGCGCAGCTTGCAGAACACCTTGCGACCCGTCGCGGAGGGATGTTTCCACACTCACTCGGACGTATTGAAATGAATGCTGAAATGTAGCAGCAATGCATGGAAATTCCACTCGCGCAGTTTGGCCTACGTTTTCCTTTCGTGCATCGTTTTGAGACGCACGCAGCTTGCAGTACCCGTTGGCCCCTATCGCGGAGAAATGTTTTGAACCGACCGAATGCAACAGAAATGCATGCGAAATGAGCTTGGGCACACATGAACTCTATTCAGGGTGTCTGCATAAGCTTTCTTTTCGTACTCGTTCTGGCACGAACGTGACTTGTAGTACCATTTGTCGTGTAGGTTTCGCACCGACACGGATGAGCCCAAATTGCTTGCTAAAATGAGCTACGGTAGACATGAAGTCCATTCTGGTTGATTGACACTCAGCTTCATCTTATGCGTCGTTTTCTTGTGAAAAATCCTTGAACCATACATACAGTACTCGTCGCGGAGGAATGTTTCACACGACTTCGGAAAGATTCAAAGCATGCCGAAATGTGCTTGGGCATATATGAAGTTCATTCGGCATGTTTGGAACAATGTTTTGTTTTTGCACCATTCTGAAATGCAGCGTGCAGTTTACATACCATATTGCTTAGTCTTTTGAACTAGCCTTTCTTGTTCCCTATATAAGAGGCGCCATAGGAGGCTAAGGGAGGGGGAATTTTTGTTGATTTGTGTTTAGCCTTTGTGCAAACCTCCTTCTGCAAGTTGTGCTAGATAGCCACCTTGAGAAGAAAGCGAAATCCCAACTATTCTACTCTTTAATTCAGATCTGAAATTCAGTTTTCATTAAGTTCTTGTTTGTTCTTTGATTACCAACAAGAATTGAACTTCGTGTTCAGGTTGATTCTGCTATCCGGCGGAGTCAATAACCACGTGGAGGAGGTTCAGCGATTGCTAAGGCGCCATCGACGTGTTCGAAGGTAGTCGAGTCGTGAGGGTCTTCACTACAACCAATCAAAAGTATCGCTCCACCGAAAGATCGGGCACTCAAGTGCTATCAAGTGCTATCAAGTGGTATCAGATTCCCAGGTTGCTCGGTGAGAGTTTCTTGTTCGTCTTTTATTTTCCTAAAGATCTAGAAAACAGCCCACAAAAATTTTGTGCAATTCGAAATTCCAAACCATTCTGTGCCAACCATTATTACTAATTGCTGCAGTTCTTTGAATTTTCGTTACATCATTATGTTAATGCTGGTCTTCATGCTAGTTCATTAGAGTTTCAAGTTCGTTTCATAATTTGTCATCTTTTTCATCTAGCCGCCACCCTCCCTCTAAACCCTAGCCGCCACCCTTCCCACAAACCCTAGCCACCACTCTACCCCCCCACCTGGCCGTGCGCCACATCCCCTGGCCGTGCACCACCCCTGGCCGTGCGCCACTTTCCCTGACCGTGCGCCACCTTCCCTGGCCGTGCACCACCACTGGCCGTGAGCCATCTTCCCTGGCCGTGCACCACACCCCCCAGGCCGTGCGCTCCACCATATTTTCCCCTGGCCGTGTTCACCTTGCGCCTTTTTCCCCATTGTTTGGGTTGAGTCGAGCTTGCTGCCTCCTTCCAAACCGCAACAACAAAAGAAAAGGCAAGTGCACAAACAAAAGCCGCACCAAATCAACAAAAGAGGCAAGTGCACAAGCAAAATAAGAAAGTGATCTGTATTGCCGATCTTGGTTAGCGCTAGAAAAAGGAAACAGAGAAGAGAGTTCGGTTTCGGTTCCAGAGAGAGATCGGTTTGGATCTCTAAAAAAAAAAAAAAGAGTCTGGAATCGCTCCGACAATTTTTTTATTCCAAACCTATTTTTAGGTGTTCTGTAGTCCTTTGAGACAGTCCCCTTCATTCGCGCCTTTTTCATCTTTTGTCCATTCCTACTGTTCATCTGCGGTCTTTTGTTTCTGTTCGGTGACATCATTGGTGTCTCGGCTTGCGTCTCTAATTTGTTCTAGACTAGGACCAGCATATACATATCTTTGAACGTTTATTCAATTTACTTTCGCTTTTGGTTCTAGTGTTTTTTCCTTGCTACTATAGTTAAACCTACCCAAGCTACACATATAACTACTTCGAACAGGGTTTGTGTCACCTGGCAATCGCTTAGCTTTCTCCCTGGTTCACACCGCCGGTGGCACATCTTTATGTTGGTGGTAAGAACTTACAAGAGCTTTTGGTAAAATAGTGAGTTTTGAGTGTTTCTTAGCCATCTCATTAGTCATTAGGCACGTCATACTTGCTGGTATTTTTGTTTGTTCTTCTACTAACCATGTCAGGTGACGAAAGTTCTCTCCATCAATCGCCCCGCACTAAGGGCGTCATTGCACACTTTGAGCGGATGACGAAGATCACTACCGAGGGCCTTAGTGAGGATGTACGACTCACTAATGAGCGCCTGTCACTCCAAGAGGATCGTCTCCGATCCATTGAGACCGCGCAAGGAGTTGCTAACACTGCTTTAGCTAATATTTTGTCTAGACTTGATGTGATTGCAGCTGCTGCACCTGGTGTTTCCAGTCATCCACCTCGCAACAACACTGGCGTGTTACGTGTACAACGGGCGCCCATGGCAGCCCCACCCATTCAGCATGGTCCCGTTGCTTCAACTGCTTCGATACACCTCGCTAGCACGTCTCGGTTTCCTTTAGCCACGGGCGTGGAGATAGATGACCACGATGGTGACAACTGCGCACCCCACACCATGGAGTCCGACGATGAGTTATTCGACTCCGACCGTGACCATCGTCGACTACGATACAATCAACAAGGTATGCGTCGTGATCCCATACGACGTGCGGTACGTGATCGTGATGACATGTTTTCAAAAGTGAAAATCACTATACCTACATTTGACGGTAAATACGATCCAGATGCTTACCTTAGTTGGGAATTATTAGTTGATCAAAAGTATGCTTGCCATGAATTTCCTGAGGATAAGCGAGTTAGGGCGGCTACAAGTGAGTTTACTGATTTTGCTTCTGTTTGGTGGAGAGAGCATTGCCGACTTCATGCAAATAACATACCCACCACTTGGGAAGCTTTAAAATTGATCATGCGACATAGATTTGTTCCCTCTTATTATGCTAGAGATTTACTTAATAAATTACAACGCTTACGCCAAAGTAAAAGTTCAGTCGAAGAATATTATCAAGAATTACAAATTGGCATGTTGCGTTGTGGTTTAATTGAAAATGAGGAAGCATCTATGGCTCGTTTCTTAGGTGGTTTAAATCACGAAATCCAGGACATTCTAGATTACAAAGAATACAATTCGATGACTCGATTATTCCATCTTGCTTGCAAAGCTGAACGTGAAGTGCAGGGACGACAAGCGAGGGCCAAAACTACCTTTTCTGCAGGTCGTACTACCTCCTGGGCGCCGCACCCCCCTGCTGCCCCATCCGGTCGTACTCCTTCACCGAGTCCCTCCAACAACAAGACAACATCCAATTCGGCCCTTGCGCATCACTTCCAACTACACGAACCACTCAGGCGCCTCCAAAGAGTTCATCATCATCAGTCGCTTCCACAGGGCGTACAAAAGATATTCAGTGCCATCGCTGCAAGGGTTTTGGTCATATCATGCGCGATTGCCCTAACACTCGTGTGCTTATCGTTCGTGAAGATGGTGAGTACGATTCATAAGTGATTTAGATGAAGATACATATGCTTTGCTTGCTAACAATGCAGATGATGATACCGACTCTGAGCTACAAGAAGAGCACATCAGCGCAGGCGACGCCGACAAATTCCTAAGTATCGTTTCTCAACGCGTACTTAGTGCTCAGATTGCCAGTGGCGAACAGAATCAGCGCCACAATTTGTTTCATATTAAAGGCGTCGTCAAAGAACGCGCAATTCGCATCATCATTGATGGTGGGAGTTGCAATAATCTCGCTAGCTTGGACATGGTGGAAAAACTGTCTCTACCCACGCGACCACACCCTCAACCATACTACATCCAGTGGTTCAACAACAGCGGCAAACTTAAGGTAACACGTTTGGTAAGAGTGAACTTTGTTTTAGGTTCTTATCATGATTATGTTGATTGCGATGTCGTACCTATGCAAGCTTGTTCCATGCTGTTAGGTAGACCATGGCAATATGATAAAAACTGTTTACATCATGGTAGGACAAATCAATACTCTTTTGTGCATAAAGACAAAGAAAATTGTGTTACATCCAATGTCTCCTGATGCTATTTTCAAAGATGAACTTGATAGGGCTAATAGAGAGAACACTAGGGACAACTCACAAAGCGAAAATCAGATTGTAGCACAAGACATCAAAACGCACCTTAAAAAACAACCTAAGCCTGTTCATGACACACCTGCTGCAATTCAATTAAAGGGTGCGTGTTTTCTCGCTACCAAATCTGATTTACATGAGTTACATGTTAGTGATTCAATTTGTTATGCTCTAATTTGCAAAGAGGCGTTGTTTTCATTTGCAGATCTGCCTCCTCTTTTGCCTCCTTCTGTCACTAACCTTTTGCAGGCATACATGGACGTGTTTCCCGAGGAGGTACCACCTGGGCTGCCACCGACTCGAGGCATTGAGCACCAAATTGACCTCATCCCTGGCGCATCCCTTCCCAATCGCGGCCCATACAGAACAAATCCGGAAGAGACTAAGGAGATACAGCGCCAAGTTCAAGAACTGCTTGACAAAGGGTATGTACGTGAGTCTCTTAGCCCTTGCGCTGTGCCGGTCATTTTAGTTCCTAAGAAAGATGGTTCGTGGCGCATGTGTGTTGACTGTCGAGCAATCAATAATATCACCATTAGGTATCGTCACCCTATTCCTCGATTAGATGATATGCTTGATGAGCTTAGTGGTTCAAAAATTTTCTCAAAAATTGATTTGCGTAGTGGGTACCACCAGATTCGCATGCAATTGGGTGATGAGTGGAAAACAGCGTTTAAAACTAAGTTCGGTCTATATGAGTGGTTAGTAATGCCTTTTGGTTTAACTAATGCACCTAGCACTTTCATGCGATTGATGAATGAAGTTTTGCGAGCTTTCATTGGTAGGTTTGTAGTGGTTTATTTTGATGATATTCTAATCTACAGCCTTTCGTTGGATGATCACCTTACCCATTTACGTGCTGTTTTGGATGATTTACGCAATGCTCGGTTATTTGGTAATCTTGCGAAGTGCACCTTTTGCACGGATCGCGTTTCATTTCTTGGATATGTTGTGACTCCACAGGGCATCGCAGTGGATCAAGCCAAGGTGGTCGCCATTCAGAGCTGGCCGACCCCTACAACTGTCACACAGGTGCGTAGTTTTTTAGGCCTTGCTGGTTTCTATCGTCGTTTCGTGCAGGCGTTCAGCACCATTGCTGCACCGTTGAATGAGCTTACTAAGAAAGGCGTTCCTTTTGTTTGGGGAGATGCACAGCAGCACGCCTTCCAAACACTCAAAGATAAGCTCACACATACCCCTCTTCTCCAACTTCCTGATTTTACTAAGACCTTTGAGCTCGAATGTGATGCTAGTGGAATTGGGTTAGGTGGTGTTTTGTTGCAAGATAGAAAACCAGTGGCTTATTTCAGTGAGAAGTTGAGTGGGCCTAGTTTGAACTATTCTACTTATGACAAGGAATTATATGCTCTAGTTCGAACTTTACAAACATGGCAGCATTATTTGTGGCCCAAAGAATTCATCATACATACTGATCATGAGTCCTTAAAGCACATTCGTAGTCAAGCAAACTTAAATCGAAGACATGCTAAATGGGTTGAATTCATTGAGTCTTTCCCTTATGTTATTAAACACAAAAAGGGCAAGGATAATATTATTGCTGATGCTTTATCTCGACGATACAACATGCTTACACAGCTTGATTTCAAAATTTTCGGCTTAGAAACAATTAAGGCTCAATATGACCAGGATGCTGATTTTCAGGATGTTTTGCTCCATTGCTCAGAGGGCAAACCGTGGAACAAGTTTGTTTTGGCTGATGGTTTTGTGTTTCGCGCTAACAAGCTATGCATTCCAGCTAGCTCCGTTCGTTTGTTGTTACTACAGGAGGCGCATGGAGGAGGCCTCATGGGACACTTTGGTGTGAAGAAGACGGAGGACATACTTGCTAGCCATTTCTTTTGGCCAAAGATGAGAAGGGATGTGGAACGATTTGTCGCTCGCTGCCCTACATGCCAACAAGCTAAGTCACGACTTAATCCACATGGTCTATACATGCCTCTTCCTGTTCCTAGCATGCCTTGGCTGGATATTTCAATAGACTTTGTTTTAGGTCTACCTAGAACAAAGAAGGGGAGGGATAGCATTTTTGTGGTGGTGGCTAGATTTTCTAAAATGGCTCATTTTATACCATGTCATAAAAGTGATGATGCTACACATGTTGCTGACTTGTTCTTTTGTGAAATTGTGCGTCTACATGGTATGCCCAACACTATAGTTTCAGATCGCGATACTAAATTTTTAAGTCATTTTTGGCGAACTTTGTGGGCTAAATTGGGGACTAAGCTGTTATTTTCTACTACTTGTCATCCCCAAACTGATGGACAAACTGAAGTTGTCAATCGTTCTTTATCTACCATGCTTAGGGCCATTTTAAAACAGAACATCAAATTGTGGGAAGAATGTTTGCCTCATATTGAATTTGCTTATAATCGTTCAGTACATTCTACTACTAAGCTATGCCCTTTTGAGATTGTCTATGGTTTTGTTCCCCGTGCTCCTATTGATTTGTTAACTCCTCATTCTTCAGACAATTTCAATTCGGATGCAACACAACGTGCTGATTTGATTTGTAAAATGCATGAGACAACTAAATCTAATATAGAGCTCATGAATGCTAAATACAAGCTTACTGGTAGTAAGGGCCGAAAGCATGTTACTTTTGAACCTGGCGAGTTAGTCTGGCTACATTTGCGCAAAGATAGATTTCCTGAGTTACGCAAATCCAAGTTGATGCCTCGCGCTGCTGGTCCTTTCCAAGTATTACAAAAAATTAATGATAATGCATATAAACTTGACTTGCCTGCAGAGTTTGGGGTCAGTTCCACATTTAACATTGCAGATTTGAAACCTTACTTGGGAGCGGACGATGAGGTCGAGTCGTGGACGACTCGAATGCAAGAAGGGGAGGATGATGAGGACATCTCTTCCAGGCATACAATTGATCCATCTGTGCAAGGACCTATTACTCGTGCCAAAGCACGACAGCTCAATTATCAGGTCAACTCGTTTCTAAGTTCTTATACGATTAATTCACAGAATAGATTGCTATTTAATTCTTGTGATGTCTTTATTGTGCTTAGGAATGAAGTAGATGATTCCACGCTGACACAAGAAGGAACCGGCCGACCAAAGGAAGAAACAGAGCCGGCCAAGGAGAAGCCTAGCAAGGCGCCCAACTCTTGGGCTGCCCAAGCCGCCTAAGATGGAGGGGCTACTGCCCACCCCAAGGAGATGGCGCCACCCCTTAGTCCAAGTGGGAATTAGTGCTTCCTTTGGCCCAAGAAGGACCAACCTGTTTTAGAGTGTTAATACCATATTGCTTAGTCTTTTGAACTAGCCTTTCTTGTTCCCTATATAAGGCGCCATAGGAGGCTAAGGGAGGGAATTTTGTTGATTTGTGTTTAGCCTTTGTGCAAACCTCCTTCTGCAAGTTGTGCTAGATAGCCACCTTGAGAAGAAAGCGAAATCCCAACTATTCTACTCTTTAATTCAGATCTGAAATTCAGTTTTCATTAAGTTCTTGTTTGTTCTTTGATTACCAACAAGAATTGAACTTCGATGTTCAGGTTGATTCTGCTATCCGGCGGAGTCAATAACCACGTGGAGGAGGTTCAACGATTGCTAAGGCGCCATCGACGTGTTCGAAGGTAGTCGAGTCGTGAGGGTCTTCACTACAACCAATCAAAAGTATCGCTCCACCGAAAGATCGGGCACTCAAGTGCTATCAAGTGCTATCAATGTGTTTGGCACTCAGCTTCATCTCGTGCAACGTTTTCGAACGGGCGCCGCTTGTTGTATTCGTTCGTAATCATCGCGGAGAAATGTTTCACAACAAATCGGACGGACTCGAAATGCATGGCGGAATACGCTTGGGCAAATATGAAGTTCATTCGGCATGATTGGAACGAAGTTTCGTTTCGTGCACCGTTTTGGTACGCGTGTAGTTCACAGTACCATTAGGGACCCGTCGTGCATGAATATTTCGCATCGACTCGGACGTACTCGAAATGCTTGTCGAAATGGGATAGGGCATATATGAAGTCCATTCGGGGAGTTTGACACCAATTTCCCTTTCGTGCATCGTTTCCGTCCGGATGCAGCTTGCAGAACACCTTGCGACCCGTCGCGGAGGGATGTTTCCACACTCACTCGGACGTATTCGAAATGAATGCAGAACTGTAGCAGCAATGCATGGAAAGTCCACTCGCGCAGTTTGGCCTACATTTTCCTTTCGTGCATCGTTTTGAGACGCACGCAGCTTGCAGTACCCGTTGGCACCTATCGCGGAGAAATGTTTTGCACCGACCCGGATGCAACAGAAATGCATGCCGAAATAAGCTTGGGCACACATGAACTCTATTCAGGGTGTCTGCCGCAAGCTTTCTTTTCGTACTCGTTCTGGCACGAACGTGACTTGTAATACCATTTGTCGTGTAGGTTTCGCACCGACACGGATGAGCCCAAATTGCTTGCTAAAATGAGCTACGGCAGACATGAAGTCCATTCTGGTTGATTGACACTCAGCTTCATCTTATGCGTCGTTTTCTTGTGAAAAATCCTTAAACCATACATACAGTACTCGTCGCGGAGGAATGTTTCACACGACTCGGAAAGATTCAAAGCATGCGAAAATGTGCTTGGGCATATATGAAGTTCATTCGGCATGTTTGGAACAATGTTTTGTTTTTTGCACCATTCTAGTATGCGTGCAGTTTACATTACCATTAGGGACCCAATGTGCATGAATGTTTCGCTTCGAGCCGGACGTACTCGAAATGCTTGCTGAAACGGGCTAGGGCGCATATGAAGCCCATTCGGGGAGTTTGACACCGAGTATCGTTTCGTGCATCGTTTTCATTCGGACGCAGCTTGCAGTTTCGCGGAGGGATGTTTCACACTCACTCGGACGTATTCAAAATGAATGCAGAATTATGCTGAAACTCACAAGAGAATATCGTAAGTTAATTCTGGGTGTTTGGCACTCAGTTTCGTTTCGTGCATCGCTTTCGATTTTTTCAGCTTAGGAACTCGTCGGTGTGGAATATTTCACGGCGACTCGGACGGATTCGAAATGCATGCCTAAATGAGTTACAGCACATATGAATTGCGTTCGGTGTGTTTGGCACCCGGCTTTATTCCGTTCACCGTTTTCGTTTTGTGCCGCAATGTTTCATTTTGGCGTGGTAGGTTGCAGCTTGTAAGGTGCTTGCCATAATGTTCCATTTCGTGCATCATTTTCGGCGTGCGTGGTGTTGTTTGCCACAATGTGTCATTTCGTGCATCATTTTCATTTGAATGGCTTCGCTGCAGTGCCCGTTGGGGCCAGCGTCGTGGAGGAATGTTTCAGACCTACTCGAATGGATTCGATACAAATGATGAAAAGCACTAGCAAACATCATAAGTTCTTTCGGGGTGTTTGGCTTTTCGGTTCCGTTTCGTGCATCGGTTTCGTTTGTATTCGGCTTTTATTACCCGTGGGAACCCGTCGTGGTGGAACATTCGACACCGACTCGGACATATTCAAAATGCATGCCGAAATGAGTGGAAGCACATACGAATTCCACTCGATGTGTTTGGCGCTCAGTTTCATCTCGTCCAACGTTTTCGAACGGGCGCCGCTTGTTGTATTCGTTCGTGCTGATCGCGGAGAAATGTTTCACAACAAATCGGACGGACTCGAAATGCATGGCGGAATGCGCTTTGGCAAATATGAAGTTCATTCGGCATGATTGGAACGAAGTTTCGTTTCGTGCACCGTTTTGGTACGCGTGTAGTTCACAGTACCGTTAGGGACCCATCGTGCATGTATATTTCGCATCGACTCGGACGTACTCGAAATGCTTGTCGAAATGGGATAGGGCATATATGAAGTCCATTCGGGGAGTTTGACACCAATTTCCTTTTCGTGCATCGTTTCCGTCCGGACGCAGCTTGCAGAACACCTTGCGACCCGTCGCGGAGGGATGTTTCCACACTCACTCGGACGCATTCGAAATGAATGCAGAACTGTAGCAGCAATGCATGGAAAGTCCACTCGCGTAGTTTGCCCTACATTTTCCTTTCGTGCATCGTTTTGATACGCACGCAGCTTGTAGTACCCGTTGGCACCTATCGCGTAGAAATGTTTTGCACCGAACCGGATGCAACAGAAATGCATGCGAAATGATGAGCTTGGGCACACATGATCTCTATTCAGGTGTCTGCCGCAAGCTTTCTTTTAAATACTCGTTCTAACGCGAGCGTGACTTGTAGTACCATTTGTCGTGTAGGTTTCGCACCGACACGGATGAGCCCAAATTGCTTGCTAAAATGAGCTACGGCAGACATGAAGTCCATTCTGGTTGATTGACACTCAGCTTCATCTTATGCGTCGTTTTCATGTGAAAAATCCTTGCACCGTACATACAGTACTCGTCGCGGAGGAATGTTTCACACGACTCGGAAAGATTCAAAACACATGCCGAAATGTGCTTGGGCATATATGAAGTTCATTCGGCTTGTTTGGAACAATGTTTTGTTTTTTGCACCATTCTAGTACGCGTGCAGTTTACCCAATGTGCATGAATGTTTCGCTTCGAGCCGGATGTACTCGAAATGCTTGCTGAAACGGGCTAGGGCGCATATGAAGCCCATTCGGGGAGTTTGACACCGAGTTTCGTTTCGTGCATCGTTTTCATTCGGACGTAGCTTGCAGTACCCCTTGTGACCCGTCGCGGAGGGATGTTTCACACTCACTCGGACGTATTCAAAATGAATGCAGAACTGTGCTGAAATGCACAAGCGAACATCGTAAGTTAATACTGGGTGTTTGGCACTCAGTTTCGTTTCGTGCATCGCTTTCGATTTTTTCAGCTTAGGAACTCGTCGGTGTGGAATATTTCACGGCGACTCGGACGGATTCGAAATGCATGCCTAAATGAGTTACAGCACATGTGAATTGCGTTCGGTGTGTTTGGCACCCGGCTTCATTCCGTTCACCGTTTTCGTTTCGTGCCGCAATGTTTCATTTTGGCGTGGTAGGTTGCAGCTTGTAAGGTGCTTGCCATAATGTTCCATTTCGTGCATCATTTTCGGCGTGCGTGGTGTTGTTTGCCACAATGTGTCATTTCGTGCATCATTTTCATTTTGAATGGCTTCGCTGCAGTGCCCGTTGGGACGCGTCGTGGAGGAATGTTTCAGACCTACTCGAATGGATTCGATACAAATGATGAAAAGCACTAGCAAACATCATAAGTTCTTTCGGGGTGTTTGGCACTCGGTTCCGTTTCGTGCATCGGTTTCGTTCGTATTTGGCTTTTATTACCCGTGGGAACCCGTCGTGGTGGAACATTCGACACCGACTCGGACATATTCAAAATGCATGCCGAAATGAGTGGAAGCACATACGAATTCCACTCGATGTGTTTGGCACTCAATTTCATCTCGTCCAACGTTTTCGAACGGGCGCCGTTTGTTCTATTCGTTCGTGCTCATCGCGGAGAAATGTTTCACAACAAATCGGACGGACTCGAAATGCATGGCGGAATGCGCTTTGGCAAATATGAAGTTCATTCGGCATGATTGGAACGAAGTTTCGTTTCGTGCACCGTTTTGGTACGCGTGTAGTTCACAGTACCGTTAGGGACCCATCGTGCATGAATATTTGCATCGACTCGGACGTACTCGAAATGCTTGTCGAAATGGGATAGGGCATATATGAAGTCCATTCGGGGAGTTTGACACCAATTTCCCTTTCGTGCATCGTTTCCGTCCGGACGCAGCTTGCAGAACACCTTGCGACCCGTCGCGGAGGGATGTTTCCACAATACAACGCCAAGTTCAAGAATTGCTTGATAAAGGGTACGTACGTGAATCTCTTAGTCCTTGTGCTGTACCAGTCATTTTAGTACCTAAGAAAGATGGAACATGGCGCATGTGTGTGGATTGTAGAGCAATTAATAATATCACCATTAGATATCGCCATCCTATTCCTCGGTCAGACGATATGCTTGATGAATTAAGTGGCTCTACTATGTTCTCTAATTGGATTTGCGTAGTGGGTATCACCAGATTCGCATGAAGTTAGGAGATGAATGGAAAACAGCATTTAAAACTAAGTTCGGGTTATATGAGTGGTTAGTAATGCCTTTTGGGTTGACTAATGCTCCTAGCACTTTCATGAGACTGATGAGCGAGGTTTCACGTGCTTTCATTGGAAAATTTGTGGTAGTTTACTTGATGATATCTTGATTTATAGCAAATCTTTAGAGGCTCATCTTGAACATCTACGTGCTGTTTTTATGCTTTACGCGATGCACGCTTATTTGGTAACCTTGAGAAGTGCACCTTTTGCACGGATCGAGTATCTTTTCTTGGCTACGTTGTTACTCCACAGGGAATTGAAGTTGACCAAGCCAAGGTTGAAGCGATACAGAGTTGGTCGACTCCTAACACGGTCACACAGGTGCGAAGTTTTCTAAGACTTGCTGGATTCTATCGTCGTTTTGTGAAGGACTTCAGCACCATCGCTGCACCCATGAATGAGCTCACCAAGAAGGGTGTACCTTTTGCTTGGGGCAAGTCACAGGAAGATGCCTTCAACATTCTGAAAGCTAAGTTAACCCATGCACCCTTACTCCAGCTTCCAGACTTTTCTAACGTTTGGGTGGTGTTCTGTTACAAGAAGGAAAACCTGTTGCTTATTTTAGTGAGAAATTGAGTGGGCCAAGTTTGAATTATTCTACTTATGATAAGGAGTTATATGCGCTAGTTCAAACTTTAGAAACATGGAGAGATGCACAGGAGCACGCCTTCCAGCATTTAAAAGATAAGTTGACACATGCCCCACTTCTCCAACTCCCTGATTTTTCTAAGACCTTTGAACTAGAATGTGATGCTAGTGGAATTGGGTTGGGTGGTGTGCTGTTACAAGATAAAAACCAATTGCTTATTTTAGTGAGAAGTTGAGTGGGCCTAGTTTGAACTATTCTACTTATGACAAGGAATTATATGCTCTAGTTCGAACTTTAGAAACTTCGCAACATTATTTATGGCCCAAAGAATTTGTCATACATTCTGATCACGAATCCTTAAAGCATATTCGAAGTCAAGCAAAATTGAATCGTCGTCATGCCAAATGGGTTGAATTCATAGAGTCTTTTCCCTATGTTATCAAACACAAGAACGGTAAAGACAATATTATTGCTGATGCTTTGTCTCGACGATATACCATGCTTACACAACTTGACTTCAAAATTTTTGGATTAGAGACAATTAAGAATCAATATGAACATGATGCTGATTTTCATGTTGTTTTGCTCAAATGTACAGAAGGAAGAGTTTGGAATAAGTTTGTCCTCCAAAATGGCTTTTTGTTTAGAGCTAACAAACTATGCATTCCCGCTAGTTCCGTTAAGCTTGTTGCTACTGCAGGAGGCGCATGGAGGTGGTCTCATGGGACACTTTGGAGTGAAAAGGCGGAGGATATTCTTGCTAACCATTTCTTTTGGCCGAAAATGAGAAGGGATGTGGAACGATTTGTCGCTCGCTGCACCACATGCCAACAAGCTAAGTCACGTCTCAATCCACATGGTTTATACATGCCTCTTCCTGTTCCTAGCATGCCTTGGGAGGATATTTCGATGGACTTTGTTTTAGGTCTACCTCGAACAAAGAAGGGGAGGGATAGCATTTTGTTGTGGTGGATAGATTTTCTAAGATGGCGCATTTTATTCCATGTCATAAAACTGATGATGCTACCAGTGTGGCCGACTTGTTCTTTCGCGAAATTGTACGCTTGCACGGTATGCCCAACACAATAGTTTCAGATCGCGATACAAAATTCTTGAGTCATTTTTGGCGAACATTGTGGGCTAAATTGGGGACTAAGCTTTTATTTTCTACTACTTGTCATCCCCAAACCGATGGACAAACTGAAGTTGTTAATCGCTCTTTATCTACCATGCTTAGAGCTATTTTAAAAAAGAACATCAAGTTGTGGGAAGAATGCTTACCTCATATTGAATTTGCTTATAATCGTTCATTGCATTCTACTACTAAGAAGTGCCCTTTTGAGGTTGTGTATGGTTTTGTTCCTCGTGCACCTATTGATTTATTACCTTTGCACTATTTTGAAAAATTACATGTTGATGCAAAACAACGTACTGATTTGATCTCCAAAATACATGAGACAACTAAAGCAAATATAGAGCTCATGAATGCTAAATACAAACTTGCTGGTAGTAAGGGAAAGAAACATGTGACTTTTGAACCCGGCGAGTTAGTTTGGCTACATTTACGAAAGGATCGATTTCGATTTAAGAAAATCAAAGTTGATGCCTCGTGCTGATGGTCCGTTCAAGTTTTGGAGAGAATTAATGATAATGCATATAAGCTCGACTTGCCTGCAGATTTTGGGGTTACTCCCACTTTTAACATTGCAGATTTAAAGCCATACTTGGGCGAAGAGGATGAGTTCGAGTCGAGGTCGACTCAAATGCAAGAAGGGGAGGATGATGAGGACATCTCTTCCATGCACACGATTGAGCCAAATATACAAGGACCAATTACTCGTGCCAAAAGCACGACAGCTCAATTATCAGGTGAACTCGTTTCTAACTATTTATATGATTAATTCACAGAATTCATTACTATCTAATTTTTGTCATGATTTTATTATACTTAGGAACCAAGGAGAAGATCAAGCGCGTGTGCGGAGTCGGAAGGCCAAGTCAAAGACGAGCAAAGGGAATGAATGCATGGGTCTATTATTGGGCGCCACCTCCCCTGTTTGGCGTCTCCCCCTCCTGGTTTTGGGCGCCCCAACATGTCCTCTTTGCTGATTTGGAAACCAAGATTCAGATCAAGGCACCATAATTGAAGATTTGATCTCTTTTGTATTTTTGGCAACTTTGTAGAGAAGGAAAGGAGGGAAGGATTGTTTCCTAATGTGTGGACATGCATGTACTAATCACGGATGAATAGTGTCCGTGAACAGTACCTCTCCTCCTTCTTCTTCTTTATATTCTCCTACCCTCCACTCTATTAGGGGATTTTGGTTGATTAGAGTTTAGCTCTGGCGCAAACCTATCTTCTACGAGTTGTGCAAGATCGCCACCTTGTGAAGAACATCAAATTCCACTTTTATCCGAGACTTTTTCTCTTCCTCTCAATTCTGTTTTTACACTTTGTTTATCGTGTTCTTGTTTGATTCTTCGATTACTGACAAGAATTTGAACCTCGTGTTCAGGTTGACATGCTATTTGTGTGTCAATAACCAATTCGGCGAAGGTTCTGCGATTGCTAAGGCGCCATCGAATTCGTTCGTGCGTAGTCGGATCGCGAGGGTTTTCACCATTCAATCGATAGTTATCACTCCACCGAAAGATCGGGCACTCAAGCCATATCAATTCTACTACTAAGATGTGCCCTTTTGAGATTGTATATGGATTTGTACCTCATGCTCCAATTGATTTGTTACCTCTGCCATCTTCGGAGAAATTGAATCTTGATGCTAAACAACGTGCTGATTTGATTATGAAACTGCATGAGACAACTAAAGAAAACATAGAACGCATGAATGCTAAATATAAACTTGCTGGTAGTAAGGGAACAAAACATGTAACTTTTGAACCAGGCGATTTAGTTTGGTTGCATTTGCGAAAAGATCGATTCCCAAAATTAAGAAAATCTAAGTTGATGCCGCGAGCTGATGGTCCTTTCAAAGTATTGGCAAAGATTAATGATAATGCATACAAGCTTGAATTGCCTGCAGATTTTTGGGTTAGTCCCACATTCAACATTACCGATTTGAAACCATACTTGGGAGAAGATGATAAACTTGAGTCGAGGACGACTCAAATGCAAGAAGGGGAGGATGATGAGGACATCACTACCATGGATACGGCCATACTTAAAAACCCAATGGAAACCAACAATGTCATACAAGGGCCAATTACTCGAGCTCGGGCACGACAATTCAATTACCAGGTGAATGCGTTCCTCGGGTTGCATACAAATAATTTAATGAATGGAATGCTATTTAATCCTCGTGATGATTTTATTGTCCTTAGGAACCATGGAGAAGGACTCCCAAACGTCAAGCATGAAGCCAATTCTTTCGGTGCACAAGTTATACTCGGATTTGGCCTCCGGGACAGCACCAAATTAAAATGACCATAACTTTTGATCCACAAGGGTGTTTGGGGTATATGAGTACTGGTTTGAAAGGTTTCGACGTCCTCTTTCCAACGGATCCGACTCCATCCCCAAATTCCGTCCGAGTCGACGGGAATCTGCAAAACAATTGGCGTCACTTTTCCAAATCGAGAAGACTTGGGCTTTGGGCCTTGTAATAGAGTTGTAGTTGGTATCCTACTGCTTTGGACGTGATTCCCACGCCCCTAGCTTTCATAAATAGCCAGACATCGGCTCCTTAGGGTTTTGGGTTTTATTTGATTAGTTTAGCCAAGTGCAAACTTGATCGTGCGAGTTGTGCTGGACAGCCACCTTGTCAAGATCGTCAATAAGACTCCACTTTGTTTCGCTTCCAGTTTTATCCGCAATTTCAGATTGCTTATCCTATTGTTCTTGCTTGTTCTTCGGTTGCTTGCAGGAATTGAACCTCGTGTTCAGGTTGATCGTGCCTACGTTTTTGAACGGGCGCCGCTTGTTGTATTCGTTCGTGCTCATCGCGGAGAAATGTTTCACAACAAATCGGACGG